>JALPQI010022819.1:0-12372 GCA_025490895.1 Thaumatotibia leucotreta
TGTATGATAAATGTTATTATACCGTTCAGAAACAAAAGGTTGTTTGTGCTTTAGACTTTGGAGATGATTTACGATGTTTTAGTTGAAACGGCAGGTTATATAGTAAATTGATGATCAGAAAATGTTTATGATAAATGTTATTATTCTGTTAAAAGCAATAGGTCGATTGTTTTTATATAATTTGATCCGGCAGTGTGAAGTAAATTAAGGATCAGAATTTGTGTGACAAATGTTAAACTGGCACTTAAAAGCAAAAGGCTGATTGTTATAAGAGTTGAATAGCGGTTTTTAGTGTGAAATGGCAGGTTATGATGTAAAGTCAGGATTGGAAAATTTGTGTGATAAATATTATTAATAGTATCACAAAAGAACATTGATAACTTGACATGTCAAGTAATATTAATATTCGACGTAAATTACGCGAGTTTACCGATCCGTTTACATAAATATATAAAAAAAACGAATTGTAGGTAGCACGTACGTATTTTCATTCTCTTTAACATCGATGCAAGGAAGATAGATGCGATTTTGTTGTGTTGTGTTATCTGTAACTTTTATAGCAATTTCGGTGCAGCACAGAAGAAATACTTAATGAAATTTCTACGAACTTTTCTAATTCACTATTCTATAGTTTCAATTGGGAATACAGATGCCTTTAACGTAAGTATCTGTATCTGCACCGAAAATGCCATAATATGTAGTACTTACTTGACGGTGTCTGGTAATGATGGATAAGTTGCTACCCATTGGTCAAAACCAAATCACAATAAATTCTAGGCTATTGGCATTGGCAACATTATTATCTTTTGGCATTAAATATTAGCCGTGTGGGGACGGCAGTAAATACATTTATCACCAGCACCCCAACTCTTCCCATGGTGTCATAGAGTCGACTAAGGGATTTGAAGTGTCATTGACCATTGATTTATTGAATATTGATGATGGGCAGCAGCATCATCATAGTGGAGTAGACACACTACCGCCATCGCCAACCCGCTTTCCACCGTGGCGAATGACATTCACCTCCTACTGCGTTGAAACGCATTGGTAATACAAAAGGCCTTTGTTCAGCAGTGGACTGTTTATAGGCTGATGATGTGATGATACTGATGATTATATATTGTAGGCAAGACTGTAAAGAGACGACTTAGCAACGGCGCAAATCACAATCAGTGGCTGGACTGACCGGTTTGACCGCCGGCTGGATTTAATCGCTGCAATATTATATCAATACCACATGTCTAATCTCACAATTATAACTTATAATCGTCTTGAGCTGTAAACAAGGCGGTCTACATTGTTGTAAAAATTGTTCACTTGTAGTAAATATAAACAAAATAATCTTGTTCATAGTAGTTAGGTTGCACTCAGTGTAATCCACTTCTTACAAGAAAGTACCTAGAGTACAAGTATTCATTCGGTAATAATATCTTTATGAACATTCGCAGAGTATCAAAAGCACAAAACGTTATAGTTCAGTAGGTACTACAACAAATCCACAATTTTAACATCTTTAAACTAAGTATCGGTCCCAATATTTGTATATTGCTCGTCAGTATAAAAAAAGGTATAAACAAACCCAAAAAACTTGCATTATTTCATTATCCAGCACTTTTAGAACACAATTTTGTTCCACCAACCTAAAACCTTAAATCTTGAGTTCCCATATATTTTTAATTAAGACTATTGATATTTATTAGTATTATCGTAAAAATACGTCAGCCAACGTGTTTCACGATATGTGTCTAAGACGTCAAATACTATGGAAAGTCAGCCATTTACTTGTTTACGCTTTTTTGTTTCCTACTGATAAACAGTATGGTTTTGCCCAAGTTTTATTTTATAATGAATTAAGAGCTTTGGCCTAAGAACCATTAATATAATATAAGAATAACACTTCATAGAAGATGTTCAATTTCATTTGGATCATAGATGGGAGCTTTTGGACTATAGTTTACGGTAGCTTCGAGCCTGTGAAAAAAAACTTTATCGCTTATGGAGGTATTACTCGCTTTTGGAGGTAATGTAAGATCAGGCCTGAAGCAACGGGGACGTAATTATAAATCACTATCACTACATAGTATAAAATAAAGTCACTTTTTCTGTCCCTATGTCCCTTTGCACGCTTAAATCTTTAAAACTACGCAACGGATTTTGATGAGATTTTTTTTAATACTCGTAGATAGTGTAATTCAAGAGGAAGGTTTTTATGTAGGTATAGTACCCGTGCGCAGCCAGGGCGGGTCGCTAGTGTAGTATAAATTAAAGTAAAACTCCGCTCCGGGTCCCTCCCGTCGGGGTGCAAAGGTGCCTATTACGCACTCTAGGAAATGGACCACTGCAGCAGGAACACCCTTGAGCTTTGGGGGTCATCTTCTCTCTTGCAGACAGGTGGTAATTGGTCCAAAACCTACTTAAATAATGATGGTCCAACCCATGCACTTTGAAGATGGCTGAAAGATTCCGACTGTTCCGGGCAAGCTTGATCTGCTCGGCGAACCGACCCAAAATTACACACTTAATGAGAAAAATACGGCCAAGGAAAGAGAAACATATGTTTAACTTCGAAATCATAAAAGTACCTACCTTACTTCAGATTTACTTAAATCCAGAGTAAGCGTCTTACACTTACAACATTGTTCGTGAGTATTTTCAGTCTTCGTCGCCCAGCCATGGCGATTGGCTCTGGATAAAGGAACCCATATCACTTGTAAACTATGTGATCTGGTCAAAAAATCTGTCAATTGCTTCCGCACTATCCTGACCTTGATCGACATGTTTGTGCCTTGTATAACTGCCCTTACTTTGTAATGTCATGAGGTCCGATTATCGAAGAATGCCCATCCAGATAAACCAGTTCTGCGATGTTGTTTGACCTTCGGCCCTATACCTAAGCACTAAGGATTACAGTATACTATACTATATTGTCAACATTGATTACTGACCATTCGTCAGCTTTAAGTTAGTACTAATAAGGGTCAGAGATTATCAGTTAATTGCGTTGGCCTTTGTTCCTATAGCTGGTAAGAATTCAACACGGGGCGAACCCCGAGCTACTGTTATTAAATCCATCCAATTCAATACATATATTATTATGTACTTCTCTATTTATAAAATGTCACGTGTTTAGTGGCGTGGGGCAATTTCGCAGGCATGTAAGTACTGTGATTCTTATTCAAGAATTAACGACGGCCGGCGACTAGTTGATGTTGTGTTGGTAATTACGTTTTGTACTACTTGAATATAAATAATCGTTTGTTATGATATAATTTGTAAAATATACTGTAGGTGGCATCGGTGCCTGTTTCACAAAAACTTGTAGGCTTCCTAAGAAAAGCGGAAATCCTTCCTTATAAATCTAATTGTGATGAACAGAAATTCCTACCTGTATTACAAGTTACCATATTTCGAGAAAGGAGCCCCAGGGCTGTGATTGACACATGACACACTGATGATTAAGTTCAAGAATTAACCTTGTACCAGACCAGAGTTAAGTACCATAGGTACTCTAAAATATAAGCTACGTACAAATTCCCTTTTCGACCGTCATGGAATTCTTGCCGAACATAATTGATTAATTGTACACTCAAGAAGCTGGGCTTAAAAACCGTGAATGATTCTTTTCAGTTCCAGGTACCTATTAGGCACTGGAAATAAACTTAATGACCTAGTAATTTAAATCTGAGGATGACGTATATAAACTGGTTCCAATGTAGGCTTCGCCCGATAGTCTCCCGGATATCACAAATTGCCTCTAATCGACACGTGTCAAAGTTTTACGGGGGTGTGGTAGAATGTAGAATGCTAACGTTACATGGCATCCCCATTATGGGCAAGGATTTTCAGTGGATATTCTCTGCATAGAGGAGTGAGTCCTACATACCATCCCCGTATAAGCTTCCCTCGTCAGTGGCCCTTCGCCCAACTTCAAAATCCGCAAATTTCGAGGATCCGTCTCTATCGCTCCAAACGAAAGCGTCATTAGATTGCCAAAGACAAATTCTCGAAATTTGCAGAACATTCTCCCCTGTATCCGTACCGTAGTATAGTTCGTGAAATATAAATTGGTAACTTTCTACCTACATTGTGGTTAAAATAAACGTTCAATTTATATTTCTCAAACTATATTTGCAAGTGTCAATAACGTTAGGTTTTACTCGATACGTAAAGCAGGCCATCGCGCTCGCTCCAGTGGGTCAGTGCGAGCGCGATAGAATGCATTTGCGACCTCACGGTACCTACCTACGGCTATTGCACAAACACAAAATAACGTGTAAAAGTTATAGAATATCTTGAGTAGCAAGTTGAGAAATGTTTCTCTCACACGTAACTTTGCAAAAGAAGATAGCAATACCGCAACTGCAGTTGTCAAAGTGCATGCCGGTGTTCGGCGTCATAATCGTAACCCGCATACCCAGGGCCAGAGGTCGTTGCCCGGGAATCCCCACTGATGCAATGAAAGTGAGGCTCGCTCTGTTTGTTTTAGGACAGTGCAACTAAGAAAGCATTTTGTACATTGCAAATACAAACCATACTTGTCAGGTCAATACTTGATTTGAGAATGTAAATATTATGTTTACTGTCAGGGCTTTAGTGATCTATCCTCGTGGCTAAGACGGGTCGATTATGATAGTCCTACTCGTAATACCTAGCTGATACCAGTGAGAGATACCACAGGAATTTTAAGAAATGTAGGTATGTAGGTATTTTTTTCTTTTCTATCTCCAAAACTACCTAAACCAGTGATTCATATGCCATTGTCGCTTCCATTAGGTGATTAGGGTCAATTGCTGATCAGTTCAGACTTCAGTGTCCACACACACTGGGAAAGACTAGCCACCATGTGGGTTCGTGCGTCATGTACGGATTGTAGGGTGATAGGCACATGTGTGGTAATGTTTGACGTAGGTCAGTCGCGGATACAGTTGCATGCAACTAGGTCACAAAATGTTGCTATTGGTAGGCGTTGCAGCGTACGAAGTTGCACAGTTACAATTCTTCATACTTTTTACCTAATGGGTAATTCCAGTCGTTCGTTGCATTCTCTCTAAACTGCCAACAGTTTAGGATTCGACAATATCTCGTTATATGCAACTATACTTTTCTGACCTTGCGGAAATCCCTAATAACAACATCTTCACCTAATTTGCGGAGGTGCATCATAAATATTTCTTTTTTTTCGTAGATAAATACAGGATAGATCGAGGAATACGGCATAAGACTTATTCAGTAAGTACTTAGAGTGAGATAAAACTCAATATGCTTTTTTTAAAGAGATCGCCACCATCTTTGTTACTTTCTGTATGAAAGATGCCTCTCATTAGATCGACACGACATGCAGGCATCCGACAATTTAGAGCATCATGTGGCACCGTGCTGTTACTACTGGGTGCAGAATTGGGTACCTTATTCTTGAGTAAATTCGTTAATTTTTGGCTACATTTCCGCAAATTCTTACAAGCACAGATTTATATGAATATATTTTTAACCGCTAGTCACGTTCATCTACTTACCCAATGATTAATGACTCAGCCATGTTTTAAGTGTTTAAGCAAACGCCCGTGAACTTTCCTCTCGAAGCTCCGACCTCCGGCAAGGATTACAAGAACCGTTATGACGCGTGCAACTCTTGCGCATACGTCACGGATGTCCGGACAACCTAGTTGTTCAACAAGTTAAGCAAGAGATTCAGCTCAAGTTAATATAACCTGAACCCGAGATTAGTATCAACTACACGTAAAGGAGGAACAGATTTATAGTGGCCATTATAAGTGAATTGTATGAGATTTGTGAATAAAGCGACGCGTGCGCCGACGGGGGTCACTTTCACCGATTTTCCCACTTGGTGTTTCACCATGATAATGTAACATTGCTCGGAATTGAATAAACTTGCGGTATTATTTTGTTGTTAGCTGTTTTTGTTATCTGGGTCCATTCATAAGTAAGGTAAACGTACGAATACTCGAGATCTTAGTATTAGTCCGTTATGTTATTTTTATTTCTGTTATAATGACATAAGATTGAAGGTGCCATGTATTAGATTAGATACGAGTACTCGTACGTTAACCTTGCGAATTATTGTTTCATTAAGTACTTAGCATTATTTCACAGCAATACTTTGTTGTCTGGTAAACCAACCCCCATTTTGAGGACCAAAGAAAAATATCCCAACTTTTTAAATTTTCTATTTATTCAATTATTTTATTCTACTTAAGTATTTGTAATAAAATAAGAGTAAATTAGGCCTACACTAGGTGTAGGTACATAATTATGCTCTTCAAGCTAGGTATATTTTCAAGATATTTTGTAAGGAGGCAACCATCACGCGAATTCCCTGGGTCGCGTTTTATAAAGTTACAATTTACAATTTCGCTGTTTGCCTCTCTTTCTAGCCAATATCTGCGTGCGTTAGAGAGGCAAACAGCGAAATTGTAAATTGTAACTTTATAAAACGCGACCCTGGTTATTGATCTTGTATCGCTCGTAAATTGCTTATACATACAAACCTATACCTGTAGGTATATCAACTTAAAAGTATTTTATCTAAATCTTATGGGTTAATATCTATCTATTTATGGCTTCAAACGGATCACCGATATTTTCAGTATCAAAAACACAGGTTGATAATTATTAAGCGAGCTTGACCAATTTAATTAGGTTACGCTACGGTCGTCTGCGACGAAACCCACGCACCGTACGATGCGTCTGCGCCTCTCAGACGCGGTCAAGGTCGCACGAGAGCGATCACGTTCACATCTCTATCACAAATGTATACGTAAGGGCAGCACTTACAAAATGGTGAAATCGAACGTGATACAAGGAAATAAAAGATGAAAAATAATAATTTCGAACGACTTTATCAATGGGCCAACTGTGTACCTACCAAAACGCAAAAAGTAACTTCCGCCTCCTCCTTACATTTTTCTGAATAAAATATTACTCAGTACCAGCCAATGTCTTTTTGTTTTTCCTGAGTAGGTTCCATATATTTTTTTTCAAAATTGATACCTAGGTGTATATACCTACCTAATTATTGTAATTAGCACGGCAGGAATACATTTGTCGCCATCCCAAATCTTCTCGTGGGTGTCGTAAGAGTTGACTAAGGGATTGAAGTGTCAATGAATATTCCTTGGTAGAAGATTGATGAAGAGCAGCTACTTTTTCATAGTAGACACACTACTGCGATTAAAACCCGCTGGCCCAGCTTGGCGATTATGGGCATTTACCTGCGTCGAGAGGCATATAGTTAATAGGAGAGGCCTACGCCCAGTGCACTAAGAGAGGCTGATGACGTGACGTGGCTCAATTAGCCAAATTGTATCACGGTATTGATTTAGCTGGACTGCTTAGTGTAATTTATTAAGAAATATACGTTACACGTTACACAAGGCTTCATCACGTACCTAAAAGCTTGCGTCTATATCCCAATGCCGGGGTTCGTAACTTATGAAGTCATCAATTTTTCCTTCACGATTTCCCGCCATCCTATCTTTTGCAGCTTGGACCGCTTCAGCAACCCAAAAGTTGAGTGTGGGGCAGATCTGGTCTGCCCAGCGCATGGGACTCCTTCCTCTCGGCCTCTTCCCTTCAATCTTTCCTGTGACAATAGGTTTTTGCAGGACTATCAGGCTTTACAGGTGTAATCGATAAGTGTTTACAGGCCATAATTCCGTAAATATGAGAGATATCAGAAAACTTTTAACTGATATCGAAAGTACGTTACCCAACAAATAAAATTACATTATTAACTTTTTCTAAATAGATGAAGTAATATTAAAAAAACTAAGTTAAAACGCTCCCATACATTTAGTAGGACGACTTACAGCCTTAAAGAATGTCGGGTGTCGTAAGAGATAAAACTGTTAGAGATTCGTTATTTGTTCGAATACATTGTAATAAAATAATAAATATAAGAATACTACCGTTTATGAAATAATTAATCTAACATTTATTCTTAAATGAAAAAATATTCTTATTAAACTAGTCTTTGAATGAACGGTTACAGCTACTAAATGTATGGAAGGGTTTAAAGTTAATAATTGGGATATTTCTGATCTGATCGGATATTTCAAAAAAGTTATTAGTGTAATTTTACTCGTCGGGTAACGTACTTTCGATATCAGTTAAAAGTTTTCTGATATCTCTCATATTTACGGAATTATGGCCTGTAAACACTTATCGATTACACCCTCTGTATACTTACTTGTCATTTCAATAATTAATTATGTATCTATCTACTCACTGTTAGCACCTCTTTGGGTATGGGTACAACCTCTACTGCGTCCATGTTTTGCCTTCGTTCCCTGTGTTGCAATAGATTCAAAATTAAATATCCAAGTTAAATGTAACATGTATTATGATTATTCTATGATTAATAAGGACCTATTATTTTAAAAGATATTATACGTAAATAAAACGATTGGTATATTATTATAAAATCTTTATTTAATTCCATCATTTACATTATGCAAGTCGAAAGTCGACAGTTACAATCAAAACACTTACCTTAGGTATTTAATTTACTTACATAACTTAAGTCTTACAATTAAAATAATTTAATTTGTACTGATTACCTATGATTACATAGAACCCTGAGCATAGCGAGGATTTCAAAGACGCAATAAAATAACTTCGTAGACGAGTGAAACAATATTTATAAATATAATTAAACGGTTAAACTCACGTGCATTTAGTCACTACTCGAGACATGTTTCGGAGAACCTAGGTCTCCATTATCAAACACTGAGTCCACGTTCATGCTTCCTGACTCGCGAGCACGGCGCGTTCTCACATGTGAACGCAGGCTTTAACATAATTATTCTTAAAATTATTTACATTTAAAAGATTTGTTTACACCATCTGATGACGCTTGGAACAAGTTTGATTATGTTAAACCCTGATTGTATTTTGAAATTATTAATAATTTAACCAGTTTGTTGTTTTGCTAACATGACCTCGTCTACTGTCTGTGACAACTGGAAACGGCTCATTTTATTTAAAGTAGTTCAGACGGGTTCATACTGCGTGAATATTTAACCTTTTGACAGCCACAGTCGGCTACAGGCGACGCCAGAAAGTCTTGCCACGGACGCCAACCACGGCTACAGAAGTCAACGTTGCCGATACAATAGCGTCTTATGCGGTAAATTGTAAAGTTCAACTTCGCTTAAATAATCGTGAACGCATGGCGTCGGGAGATCGGCATATTGCTTCGCCGACTGGCGGTCAAAAGGTCAATAAAATCAAATCAAAACAAAACACAGTAAAAGTAGTTACGAGCTTGATTTTAACGTCATCTATTGACAAGTAAGAAATCCAGTATATTATCACAGAAAAATAAAAAATCTGATGAAATACTTAATAATTTCATATTCATTCATAGTATTCATGCATGACGATTCATCAGTGCAGCTGTAAATTTTGGCGTGTGAGCATGTGTACGTGTACATACTACATACAGTATGTGTACATACTATAATATAGTGAATGATTAAGATCGCCCACCAGTCACGTAGCGTATGTAAGTCATTGATGTTCCTTCGTCGGAAGCAGACGGGAAAACTAAAGGAAGTTTGTTCAATATCACATTGTCCGAATTACGATTATCATGAAGTTATGAAGCACGCGCTAGGCACACTTGCTCACCGCGGAAACCCCGCTGCGTCATCGCATCATTACTGAACTGCTGCGAATTATGCGCGCGCGCCGCGCACGAGCGAAATCGCAATGCCCCGCTATCACGGCTCGGCCATGGACACGCGCGAATTGCCGCGCGACAAGCGTTTTATCTGTAGCCGTATGATGAGCTACCGCTACGTTATTAATGCGCGTTTACTTTCTATCCATCCCCCTCGTACTTGAATATTGGCGCGAGCAAGCCTGGATAGAAAATAACACGCGGTGTTACGCCGCGGAATCTCATGGTAGGGCTACTGGATGCTTGCTAAGTCAGTCGCCAATCGCTAACGCTTAGTAGCGTATCGTAGTTTTCCATCTCTGTCACTCTTTCATATTACTACGATAGTTAGCTGCCTTTCGTTTACTATTGACGATTGAGCGTCAGCGATTGGCGACTCGTCTAAGAACCCTGTTCATTGCGCGGTTGGCACACCGCACGGGACGGGGTGGTTTGTTGGGATCACACGCAATGATTGCAAGGCAAAACGCTTGTCCCTTAACGCACGCGAAAACTTCGAGCAACTGTGTCTACCACTCCAATCACGCGCCAATGGAAGTGGCGGAGACAGTGGCTTCAAATTACCATCGTTCGCAGTAGGCCATCAGAGAACACGACACTTGAATATCATTTATGGACGTCCCACTTTGTAGCTTTGCTATAAGGGCGCTTGGACATTTAATTCAAAGTTTGTGTAAGTAATTTGAAAAATTAGTACGGTCAAACCGTACATCATTTTACCCTAAACTCGCAAATCAAGTAGTATCGCTGCATTTTTGGTATGTTGTTTAGACACCATAGGACAGTATAAAACCACATTTTGCAAGCAAAAAAAAGGTGTGCTAGCTGCGTATTACGCGAAAAACTGCGAAACGTACGGTAATTTTTTAGTTACTGATTTTTATTAAAAAACTCTTACGTTTT
The DNA here is from genome assembly GCA_025490895.1 of Thaumatotibia leucotreta. Lineage (NCBI taxonomy): Eukaryota > Metazoa > Arthropoda > Insecta > Lepidoptera > Tortricidae > Thaumatotibia > Thaumatotibia leucotreta. The sequence continues at coordinate 10,604 of JALPQI010022819.1, forward strand.
TTGATATCACATGTTATCAAACGTTTAAAGATTAATAAATTTCCAACAAGTTGAGCTAACATGCTTTTCCGTATAAGTCTTTTTTATAAACGAAAAAGTACTCTTTTTTGTAAACTAGATAAAATTGTGTGTTTTGCTAACGTTTTCAGCTTAATATCGCCTCACCTAATTATGCTACGAAAAACATGCAATAATGACCTTATAGCACCTAATATTCTTTAATTTAAGGGTAAAATCAGGTCAGTAAACTTTTTAATTGAAAATATAAAATAACAATTTCGGCATAGGACGTAAAAAACGGAAAAAAAATCGGACTTTTTTTAGTTTTGAACGTTTAACTAAAAAACTATTATCTTTTAGATACTAATTGCTATAAAACTTAGAAATAATATTAAATTTGAAACGATTTGAGCTACGTTGCATCACCGTAACTTATATATATATTGAGATACGACATTCCAAAAAGTGTTTTTTATCACAAAATTTTAGGTTACGTTAAAGTTACTCACTAAATATTGGCAAAACGTTCGCACTAAGAAAAAATAGTTATTTATTATACAAGGGGGCAAAGTTGTTGTTCAATTGTCGTGCCAATATTGAGACCTGAGCTAGCGAAAGATTCTAAAATTGAGCCATGAGCGTAGCGAGTGGTTCAAAAACTGGAATCTTGAGCATTGCGAAGGTCTCAAAGCACGAGAGTTGAACAAACTTTGCCGCCAAGTGTAATACAACTTTTTTCCCCTTACTATCGCGAGGAAATATGATCACAAATCTCATCCAAATGTAAATTAACTCAAAGAAACCATTTAAAACTCAATGTCGAAACCTATAGTAGAATAGAGTTACTTCTGGAACTTAAATATAGCCAATGGCTTACAAAGTCATCCATGAGAAATGACCAATTTAACATGTGAGGTCCGATTGCGCATGTTTACTACGGTCATACAGATCCACTTATACTAGGCAGTAGGGGGCTATAGCAATTAGAGCAATGTCAAATTATTTTATTCACAAGTTGGTAAAAAGCGTTTTTACCCGCTCGTATTAAAGGATAAACGAGCGCTTTACGAGCTAGTGAGGGGAAAAAGTAATTGTAATAACGACTACATTAAATTTGGAACAAGATGAGCCGATAACAATTACTGTAAGTCCTATAGCTGGAGGTATACGTGGCATCAAAACAGGCATTTTTTTCTTAACTTAATGAAGGACACTTTTTAAATGTCGTATCTCATAATCTATATAACTCACGGTAATGCAAGGTACCCCAAATCCTTTCAAACTTAATATTCTTTCTAAGTTTTGTAGCAATTTGTATCAAAAAGATAATAGTTTTTTAATTAAACGTCAAAAACTAAAAGATGTCCAAAATGTTTTCAGTGTTTGACGTCCTATGCCGACATTCTTTTTTTGTTTTTCTTGTAATATGCATTTTCGTATATTCCTATAGGGTCTATACACCGTGATTTCTAATAACCCGAAAGATTTTAACAGTGTGTTCCTGACCACATTTAGAAACTATAATGTTGTATAAACTTTTCTGGATATCGCCTAGTTTCAGAGTTATTACCAATTAAAAAAAAACATATTTTCTAATTGTAACTCGGTACAAAAGGTCTTTTTAACGGCGTTGGTGTCATTATGGAGAATAGTCTCACTAACCTCATTAATAGATGTCGAAAAGTGAGAAATAAAACCTTTTAAAAAGAGGTTTTTGTAAAAAAAAACCTTAACACCCATTGTAAGTGCTAGTTTCATGAATAACTTTT
>JALPQI010022820.1:0-22731 GCA_025490895.1 Thaumatotibia leucotreta
AAGGGTTCAGGAAAAACAGTGTTTTTCTGATTTTAATATTTTTTAAGAATTTACCTAAACATAAAGTACTTATTGTACCTATTATCTACTTAAAATAAAATACTTTAATTTCTTCACAAATTCCTTGCCTATTTTCAAATATTCGATTAAAAAGAAAACTTAAAACGCACTGCCATCTTCTTTGCCTTGTACTCATAGGTGTACATTATAAACATTAAGTTCGAGAGGGACATAAACTTTACATCGGCTGTAAAGTCGTCCTGACTATGTAGTCTGACGACGTGTTTCTGCGAGAATCGGTTAAAAGTCAGGCTATTTCTGAAACTACGAATTTGTAACGAACGACTGACGAATTATTCGATTTAATCTAATTTCTCTACACTTTGCATTCCTTCGTACTTACTGGTTTTCATTTCCTGTATATATCAACGCTAGATTTCATTATTTTATAAAATACTGACGTATCTTTTATTCTCACTTATAAATGTATTACTTTGTGAAAATTGTGAATTCCTACTTCCATATATTAGAAAATTGACATGTAATCATTCTTATTAAAGCTAAAATACATAATATATTACTTTAATTGTATACAAGTACCCTTTTAAAGTGTGCCTTTTCATTTATACCAATGAGGGTTTTTGATACTTTTTCTGCCGCTATGGGGAGGTGAGATGGCAGCACTGAGCCGACCGTTTAACGAACCTGTCAAAATAAATACGCGCATTTAATTTTCAACATATTTATAGGTTTATTTATTCTGAAAACGATTACTTTAGGCATATTGTTACCTAAAATAAATAAATAAAATAGTTCCAAGTCAATTCTCATGAAATTAACAAAGTTAAAGTAATTATTTTTAATACCCAGTGACTTTGCGTGCCTGTTTTATAGCTCCGTCTTCAGTTCGATGACCGTGTAATAGTCGTAATCCATTACAAAATCAATTCTCTTCCAAATAAAATAGAATTTCAATATTTTAGGCCCAAGTGCCTATGAATAGTATGAATCTGACAGTTGTCGAGACCAGGAACGTACGAAGCGCCGCCTGGTGGCAGAAAAATTATCGAAAACCCTCATTAATTTTGTGAAATTTCTATAACCATTAAGTATTATGTGACTACATTTAGAATCTGTATAATATATGTATATAAACCAGTGGTCCAAATACAATTCGGATCTTTGTATATGAACGAACGTGTAAATTTGTTTTTTGATTAAATGGCATTTCATTCATTGTTACACTTTGTTTATTTGTTTTTTCACCTGGCAACCTTTATTGTAACCTTTTCACTGACACAGTCGGCCATAGACGACAACAGAAAATCGTGACTAGGACAAAAAAATGGACGTGACAAGGCTCGGAACCGGTTTTTTTCGAGAACCTCGAAATAGCCCAATATGTTAAATGTTTTATATTCTTTATGTAGTACTCAAAATGTTATGAAATTACCAACGTCGTATTTTTAAATTACTCCATTAACAAAGAATTGATATACCAAAGAACAAAAAAGAACGAAATTCGAACCGTTTTCTTTTGTATGGAGTAAAAACCGGTATCCGAGCCTTGCTAGGACGCCAATGACGGCACTGGGCGACAGCTACGCCAATGCAGTAAGAACTTACGTGGGATGCCGTAAAGTTTAATGTCGCTTAAATAATCGTAAACGCGTGGCGTCTGGATCTCTGCATGTTCCTGTGTTCTGGCGGTGAAAAGGTTAATTAATACTAATATCCAAACATGGTTATTTTCGTAGCAATACATTATAATTCGATGCAGTATTGTTGCGTTAAAGATATCTGTTTACCCGATTTTAAGAGAAATTTGTAGTTAGTTAAATAATAACAGTAGGTCTACTTTACTCGATCATCTCCCAAGAAAATGTTTATAGAAATCATGCACCGAAATGGCTGGGTCATTCTATAATTCGCTGATTTTTGTACGGAGAAAAATGTGTTTTCATGAAATTTCCTGAAATGGCATTGAATTTTTTTAATTAAGCCAGATCTTCACTATTTTAACATCTCATTATTAAATTTGGTATAGGTATATATCTTTTATACTTACTCTACGAAATTCGTTCGCTACACAAAAATTAATACGTCGAAATTCGTTGATTTCGTACCTAAGATAGGGAGGGGATAGAATGAGCATTCGCTCGTTTGGTGTAAATCCACCTTTAGACCATGTCCTGGCCTTAATGGCTTGGCCACGTAACATACGCGCGAAACCCAGTTAAGAAAAAAACTGAATGAATTACTAATGTTGAAAATACATAGGTTTCCTATTTAAATCTCGGGTGTGATGGATATGCGTGATACAAAAAAACGACAGTATTATAATTTTGTATATATTTATTGTTTTTATTTACATTTCAGAATAGGTACCTAGTCAGAACGTTCAGACAATCCAAAAATATCCTACCTACAATAACTACAATCACGACTTGGGCTCATTTGCCACATCTTTAAGATTACTTTTGATTATTCGTCATCATGACTCCATACATCAAACAAAACATAACTTGGAACTTAAATTTACTATACAATAATTAGGAAAACTCTTTCCTCTTACATTTCATGTCAAATGTAATTACATTTCTTAAAATATTTGAAGCTAGTCCAAAGGCATTCTAAGACTAACTATGTAATGCGTATTATTTTCCCACATAACTTCGTTTATACACGATATAAACTAAATAATAAAATGTATACTTTCATTTATGTCAACTGAAATACCTACTAATAGGTGAAACGTAAATTCAATTCTAATGTGCATGTACAGTAACCAAAAATTGGTCTACCATATTTGGAGCTTAAAGTACAAATAAATCAAAGTGTTTGTTTCGCCAACCGTACTCGATATTACGGTACAAATTGCTTGTATTCTATTAGTGCTAATTTATACAATACTTTTTAGAAGTGTTACTATGGCACCACATGCTTACAGCATATTTTTTTATAAACCATCTACCTATTTACATAACTATTAAATATCTACATTAATAATGGCTTAATCTAATTACTGTATTCTATATATAATTTATATATGAAGAATCAGACTAGCCGCCAGTGCATAGACAATAGGACGTTCATTCTTTTGGAAGCAAAGAAAAGGAAAAACCACGTTTCACTGACGTCACACGATCGTATCTACTCAAGCTAGCTAGCTTTATGTACAGTCGACGTCAAAGATATTGTTACGGTTTTGGTGCCAAAGATATATTTACACGACTTTATTGCCTTGATATTAAGGTCGTGTAAATATATTTTTGGCACCTGAACCGTAATGATGTCTTTGACGTCGACTGTACCTATAGTTCCGAGCAAGAAAGCAATGTGAAATGATGGCTGTGGTCAGCGCTGACAACTCCACTGTCGTGTATAGCCGTCAATAGCTGTCAAGAGGTCAAATCGCTTTGAGGATTCATTGGGTGTCCATTATACGATAAAAGTAGTACATTTACAGGCAGTAAATAGCCGTAAACACACCACAAAACAAACTATGGATATAACGCTGCGCAGCACCATAGTCGGACTAAATTAACTCTTCAAAGTCAAGTCAAAGTTACCTTTATGTGGTTGACAGTCCATTTGCTTGGAAGAGTTAAAGAGATCCGACTATCAAAGTCGCAGCGTATTTAACCTTTGTCTAATCCACGGCAGCTTCACAAAATGTCTGATTCTTCAACATGGAAGACACTGGACTGATCGTTGGCTTAATATACGTAAATCTACTGAGCACAGTTTTTATACACAGTGCAACGTGCCCGGCGTTTTTGCACATTTTTGTGATCGCAAATCCATTAAGAGTGCGATAAAAAACGGAGCACGGACTCCTTTCGTCACAGTCACAAATGTAGTTAAAATAATTGGGTTATTATCTGCATACTATACCGCCCGCTAATTCGATATGTTAAATGCTAAATCCAAATTATGTCCATGCAATACGAAATGTATATTTTCATGGATATAATGACGGTCCAATATAACTAGATATGTAGGGCAATATTTAGTCATCAATTCAAGTTAGCGAACGAGAAATGCAGGGATATATCGTAGAAGTTAGATACAAAACCCAATATCAGCACCTGGCATAGAATATGTCTCAGAAATACAAACGGTATCCTAAACTTAACATTAATGTCAATAACAAAGTAGGTATAATATCACAATATGAAATAATAGTAATGTGGGCTTGGATATGACTTATTGTAGTTTTGGTAATGATATTAAGTACAGTGGTGGATTCCGACTATTGCGTGCGTTACACTATACGAGTATAGGACTTTTTGACAATTGCTACAATAGGAACGTATTTATATTTAACAAACATTACGTGCTAGCTTTTACCTAACCTAGGTACATTACAATTTCTAGCAAGGATATTTTAATAAATCACATTTTTTTTCTATTTTCCTAATTTATCCAACAAAATAGTACCTCTAAGTTTACATATTATGACTTGAAGTGACTATGATATGAAGTTATCATCTTTCGACACTATCACATTACATGTTAAAGTTAAACCTACAGTGTGCCGACCGGCGTAACTAAATACAATCTATACATCACTGTTATTCTTACAAGAGGAACAAGATTTTATTCGCCTACATTAGTCTTTTAGAGAAAATTGGAGAGAGCGGAAGCGGAAATGCAGCCATTGTGCTTTCTCTCGAGCCCAACACAGTATCCAGCTACTACCTGCGCGATTCACTGAAATATAAATAAACGGCTATGTATTTAGTCACGTGCGACATGTTTCGGAGGGCCTAGGTCTCCATTAACAAGCATTGAGCCCGCGACAACTGCGCGGCACAAACTGACGACCGGAGACCGGAGACCTATGCTCTCCGAAACAAGTCGCGCGTTACTAAAACGTGAATTGAACTGTTTAATTATATTTCAGTGGTATTGTATTAATATAGTTTATTCAATTACCTGCGCATTTGTTTGTAGTGTCCTATTCGTATATAAATATGATACAATTAATGAACGTAACATTAAGTTTTTACAATATATAAAAGCGTATTTTATTGCCTTCCCCCGATATAAGTAGAATTTGATAGATATCATGACATAAAAGTTTATCAACTTCGCGGAATTTAATAAATGTAGATACTGTTCTCATTCTCAACTTCTTTCAACCCTACCGACCATGGAATATGAATGTAGCATTATGATTATTTAAACATATGTAATAGTCATTCTATGTAACATTTAGTATCAGATCATTTTTAAAACAAAATGATGCTTTGGTCCCATGCGAACAGCATGAAAATATAGTCAGTGTGTACCGTGCTTTACAATGTTACAGTACGGTCAGAAAATGAATCTTAAATATTAAGAGGTAGATTGTAATTTCAAGAACGATATTAACTACAACTGGAAGATGCGTAGAGTACTCACTGACTTCAGCGCCCGCGCAACTATACTTGCCGTAAAATTATCTAGAGGATACTGCTATTACTTTTACTCTTACCCAGTGACAACAAGTATAAGAGAGATATCACGACTTCAATCGCCAGATAGTTTTGCAGCAAGAAAGGCAAGCGAGTAGTTCGCAAGCGCACTTATCATATACTTACTCTAACATGTACTATACTTATAGTAAGTAGGCATTCGCCTACGTGTAGACATGCGTCAGTCTTGGTATCAGTCCTCAATCACTTTTCACCCTAATCTATAGGTTTAGTTTAAAGTATTTTCGTACTTGCAGACTTGCACCTGCCGCGAAAAGCCAACGCTGACAGCTATCAGTTCAAATCAAAACGGTTACTTTTGACAGGTGTCAAACTGACAGATGTCAAACTTGACAGCGGGCGAGTGTATAGCGATGTTGCTAGAAATGAACGTCTCTGACGTCGGTGGGTGTGGCGGCGTTGCTATGCGCCTTGTCCTGCGGGGGAGGGGGGGTCCACCCCGCCTCCCTGGGCTGCCCGTTTGGGGCCCGCTCTTCGATCATGTGCTGCACCATGTCTTCTATTTGTTCGAGGCACGTGTGGAGACAGTCCTGGAATGGGACACTGGGTTAGTACGTGATGAGACGTTAGGTTTGTTTACTTGTCTGCTGTGAATGGGTTGAACAAACGCTCTGACGCTCTGTCCGCGTGTAATACGCTAAAAAGTTATGCATGGGAAGTTTTATAGGGGGTTGGTGCAACCCGTCCTTAATGATTGGGCTTCGCGAAGGGAGGTCTCAAGACGGATATTTTTTCAGCTGATAACCTGATGCACAGGTCATCTCAACTACTTGATGGATCACATTGGCAGCGCACATTGGTTTAGTTTAGGACCCCTGTTCGAGTAAATTAAAAACAGTTTTACTACCTATAGTAGCTGTGGATATGATTTGAGAAGTCTTTTCAAAAGGGCTTATTTCCACTTTGCCAATAGAGATTATTTCTCTTACGAAAACATAGGAAGATTAACCCAGACAGTCTGTTGATAGAGTGGAAATAAGCTCTTGATAAATCGAAATTACATGGTGTGCTTCATGATGCCGCGTGGATTGTGTAGTCCATAAGTAACTTACCAAGTCAATGCCCGTCAGGTCGTGCAGACGAGCCAAATGCCCGTCGAGACTCAGTCCGCGCAGTGCAGCCGCGATGCTGCAGGCAGCCAGAGTGCTGGCTGAATATAGCGTGAACTCGTAATCTGGAACAAGAGAACATCATTGTAAACTAAAGCGATATCGAGCGTCCATACGCACAGCTAATATGCGAGATACAGTAACGGCCAATAATATATCACATACAGGTTTTTTCAGTAGAACTTTTTTTATATTTGTAAGTGGTTTTCACACTTTACGACTATAGACAGTCTAGGCATAGGCCTTTGCACTAGCGATGAAAAAACTTGGCATCGTGTAGTGGGTTTTTCATAAAGAGTTTTTGCGTAAGGCATGGATTTCGCAGTATTTTTTTTACTACAGCTATTTTGGCAATATGCTGTGTGCATTGTAATTCACAATACTTAATTGCATTATTCATCATTAAACTGCGCAAAAGTACCAAAATAATATGCTATCTACATGCGTACAAGTGCCGCTTACTCTATACACGCTCATACAAAAAGTCACGAATGTGATATATTATTGGCCGGTACTGTATATGCCCAGTAGTGGACTCAGATAGGCTGATGACGTGATGTATCTACATAACTTTTACACGCGATGTCACTTGTACACAACACAAGCCTTATTTGAGCCTACTCAGGTCTAGCTAGTCTTAATACCTAAGTAAATTATTCTCATCAGGATTGATTGCATAACTCGCACGGTAAGTAGTTGCCGATATAGCGAACCGGGTCAGTGGGATATACCAATAATATACTCCGGATGCGTATATTTTCCTGTATGAGATTACAATTATTCTTCATGTGTAGGTAAATTTGTTGGACCACGCACGTTTTCACTTCACTTGGTAATTATTTCGAACAGTTCCGAGCGAACAATCTCCATACTAAACTCCAAATATTTTATCCCGAACACCGTAACGAAAACGCAGAAGAAAAAGAATCATTTGTTACAGGTAAAATACCATGCCGTAGCGTGTGGTGACGGCAATAAGAATACATTTGTCACTTTTCCCGCGGGTGTCGTAAGAGTCGACTAAGGGATTGAAGTGTCATTCTTTGATTTGAGATTCATGATAAGCAGTAGCGCCATCATACGCCGTGGACTAAGATAGGATGATGATGATGGGGTAGAATCTCAAAATGCCCGGCAAGTTATAGTTATTCCCTTTTTCACTAGGCCCACAGAATTATATTCTACGTAAGAAAATGTTGATTGAGGCACTAGCTGAATAACTACCAATTATCTGCTACTTCGCTAAAGAAAGATATAATAAGGCCCTGAAATATTGAAGGCTCAAGCGCATACCAATATCCGGTGAAATGCTTTCTCCCTCGCACGGTCGTCGCCTCTCAAAGGAACCGACCGCCCTCGGCCACATTCCATAGCTCGGCCGTTTCTCACGCGGTTTGGCGAAACCATTATACGTATAGCCATTTTAGGCCTCGGTAGGGCGTGATAATTGACGTGAAATGCAAATAAGACTGTACTAATTAGTAACATACTAAGCTTTTATAATTAGGTTACTTAATTCCGCTCCGCTCTGGTGATCCTGCCGTCAAAATAGGTTTTTTTTTGTGTCTGCATGATGGCGTAACTACGTTAGTTGATATCAATGACGTGTCAAGGTGTGCGAATACTTTTATCTGAACTAAGCGGCTGATTAAACAAGATTGTTCATTTCGTTCAAGAAGCGAGTGAAGCATTACCATTACTTTTCGAAAATATTAAGATGGGGCTTACTGTCCTCATGAAGAAATGTTTCATTTGCTCAACTAATTGCCATTTACTAACTGTAATAGGATAAATTGAATATCAAACATAATGTAACAACAATAACCAGTGAGATACGTTGGCAGGAAAATACTAACATATATTTTCAGCGTTCCTTTTAAATATGATATATGTCCCGACATAAAAATACTCTTATTATCAGTTTCCGTTGGGGCTTAGCTTCGAGGGAGTAATATCTAATACTAACAATGAAGAATACTTGTGGGAAGTTTTTTTGCTTGGGATTGAAAAACTAGGTACAAGGAACTTAGAAATATCTATAGTACCTAGACCTACTCCATATGTGCTAGACGTCTGAGAATGAGAACCTAATCAAAACGATCCCGTTCCCACGCCACGAGATAACTATTGAAACTTGAAAGACGCAAAACCACAAAACCGAACCTCCAGAACGTTCACAATGAGGCCTTCAAGGGCCCATTCATTATTAAGTAGACCCCATTATCCGAGCGTAGGGATATCGAACACTCTTTCAGCTCATTTAAAAGATTTATTTAAATTTTTTTTAATTCGCATGTCGGCATTCCCGAGATAAAGGACGAGAAAAAGAACGAGAGCGACTCACTCGGAGCATTTGCATAATCTGATGTTAATCAAACAGCCACGGCCCTACCGCCTCGCGACCGGTACGCCGACCGGTTCGGAGCTCAAATCTCCGTCTTATCATTCAGTTACCGCTTAGAACGTGCCCGGCTGCGTGGCCGGAACCCACACGCGGCGGATGCTCGTACAATCTTCCTTATTAGTGCATAGGCTTGCAGAGGAAGTGCCGAGGAAGTTTGATACAAACCACGTCATAAGACATTCACATAATTGAATTTCAACTGAGCGCTCACATGTTTCAACTCAGAACTCTTCACTAATTTATTTTAAGCTTTAATACCCCAGCAAAATTGTATGAATACGGCAAGAAACCGCAAGTGGCAGCCATCAGCGGTGACATAATCGTCGTTTTGCCCTTGAACGCTGAATGGATGCGATAGAAGAGGTGCGGGCTATTCGCGAGGTGAACGCTCGGCCGAGGCCACGGGCGCCGGCGGGGCCTAGCCGCACCCGCGCGGGCCCCGCGGCTCGCGGGCGCAGATAACGTGCACGGCACTGAGGCCCGCGAACATCGAAAATCGTACGAGTCTCAGTCACTCGAATTCAGAGGCCCTACCGCGAACCACGAACGAAGTGTTGTCTCGCACTCGTGAATTCGTACGTAAGTGTGACAGGGACGGTTGCTTTGAATTCACCTTCTCACACCTGAAGATCACCTCACTATGGAGCTTCATATTTATATCTGCTGACCACACACCTAGCTCCCTTACTAATTTAGTGCCGGAGCGTGATCGCTTATTTCAGTTGCGTTTACTTTTACAACTGCTCATGAACGCTAGAAATTTGAACAAACAATGTTTTGGGATGAACATGGTGTATGTCAGTTTAGAGTACATACATATCAGTTGACTACCAACTACCAACGTAGCATTTAACATGTACACAATGGCTCTGTGCCTTCTCTTAATGCGGTGTCTGTTCTGAACTAATCCGACTAAAACACGAGGTTCGAGCATCCAACAAAAAATATAATTAAATCGAAACAACTTTTCGTCGATGCCACATCAGAGCGCATCGTGTATGGTCTTAAAAATGACCCATTACGAATTTAATGTCCAGACGAGTTATGATTCCAGAGTAAATTGTGCCATTCAAATAATGATACATAATACGTGCTCTGGGCCGCCGCGAACTATTCGCCATTATGGAGGCTCTGGGGTAGCGTATTGTTCGAGATGCACTCATAATAATAAAACCGGCGTGACATTATAATTTATAAAAATAAATTCCTCTCGGCCCTCGTTCATAAATGTCATACCGCAACCGGAGGCGCTGCAAAACTTTATTACAGCAATCATTCGGTAAACGGGATGAACATTACCACATGTTTAATCGTCTGGCGTAAGTAGAATAGAAAGAGCCGATACCCGAGATGATAATAAAATGAAAGAGCTGGAGCGTGAACTTGAACAAAAACAACACGACATCGGCGGCGAACAACAAAAACCGTTGCACAAAAACATATGATCCCATGAGGGCGGAGGGGAAGAGTGCGGCGCGGGAGGGGGCCGAGGCGTGCTGGAATGCGCTCTGGCGAGCGGCGTGGGAGGCGCCGGCGCAACTCTCGCGAGCCACACACACCGCCTGTCTAACCCCAACACAAACAACCCCTAGGCCTTACTTGTATAAAAACCTAAGCTCTTGTATTTGCTCTTAAACCATCAACTTCACGGATTAGCTTAGACTCCACTCGAATGCTATCTAACTGCGGCTACCAGCTGGTAATCTCAGTCTAGTTTAGGAATAATAGAGCTCAACCAAAATTTCAAAGCCAATGTGGTGCTAGATTGTAAATCCTGTAAATGTCATTTAACAATAAGAAAGACAACGTTCACCGACGTCTCTTATTTCTAGCCTGTGGCAATAGCACACCGATATTGCAATTCATCATGTCGATTAAGCCGTTCCACTGTGAACGAAGTCACATATTTCATGTTCTTTAGTTTTGCATGTGCGTACAATTCTCATAAGTTCAGTGACACATGACGCAGTGACAAAGGCTAAGAGGCGCGACGTCGTGACGTATCTCTCGATGCTAATTATCGTCTGCTTTCGAACGATTCCAATATTTAGGCGTGGACATCCGGGACGAATTCTATTCCGTGCGACGCTGTGATTTGGCGAGTGAAAGGTGGTGTCTGATGATAACCCTGCTAAGTTCTGTCTTAACCTTTCGTATGCTTAGAAGCAGATCTGCTCCATCACAATTTGACTGCATAAAACAGCTGTCAAAGTCTAGTTTTGATTGCTCTGCTTAGGCGCTTCCGCATACGAATGGTCAAACTTCACCAGACTGTACCAGCGTCAGATCTTACGCTGCACCACAATGCTATACAAATGTACCTTCGTATAGTTCCTTGAACACGTCAACGTTGGCGGACATTTAAACAGAAACCTTAGCCTTACCTACACTTCGCTTACTTCCTATCTCTCATAGCTAAATAATAGAATGTGCTCGCGTTTTCCCGATCTAAACGGCCCTGACTTCTCCGAGAGCGTATTTAAACTTGAAAGCTATTTGTCATCCCTCTGATGTCGCGTCCACGGGCTGATGGTGATATTTGCCATCACTACCATCATCTAATGGTCTGCTAAAAGCATAATCAAAACTCACCTCTGGCAGCGAGAGCGATGAAGGTTTGAGCATGCCGGTGTACCATCTCCGTATTGACGAGACCTCGCAGAGGTAGCCGAGAGAGCAGTAGCGGAAGGAAGTCATGTGCCGTCACTCCTGCCACGTCCCATTTGAGCTTCGATAGTACCAGCAGCTCCCAACTCTGTTGACAAGCAAACATTTCCATCTATCAAGCGTCCAAAGGGTATACCTACTTATAAACTTATATTAAGTTGAAAATGATGCGGAATTTAGCATAATGAAACAAGCATAAGCTGTTTTTAGAGATAATGTATTAGATAACGTAACCATCAAGTAGGTAAACCGAACCAACCGGACGTGAGTTTCATAGGAACTAGTTTGTGTTTGATTTGGTAGGCGGACAGTGAGGTCGGGAATATTTTGTACTAAATTACTACTATTGTGAACTTTCTACGGTTACGAACACATGTTTTTGGGAGAAGCAATAGCAACAAAGTATTATAATTGAAAGTTTCTGGAAATAACAGATTTTGTGACCGTGTACAAAGATTTTGTTCTGTGCCACATGTCTCGACTTAAGTCTTTCAACCCTATTCTTTGTTATTTTAAAATAAAGCGTAATAAAACCCTTAAAAAGCCGAAAGCGGTGGCTGTTCAAACAATAAAATGGCATTCCTGCCACATCCGTCGTATAATCGTAAACACGGCGAGTTCGCTTCCCGGAACGGCCGGTAGGTAGCATTGTTATGTCGTCCCAACTATGAATGTGTACTTACTAAACTAAGCTAGCTTCCTTCGTAAGCTAGAAGTATCTGTACCCATTACAACATATGGTACAAAATCGACAAAACTTTTATCCATTATTTTCTTTCATTCTTAAATCAACATCCTAGTTAACAATCTCCAACATGACCTAGATTAATTTAATTAATATTTAATAATAAACCTCACATTTCTAGTGATACCCCTGCGTTATCTGAATGGTTCAAGTTATGAATAACTTGATTATTTCGTTTACACATGACACGCATACATGTAAGCGGTGCATGTCCGTTGACAGATAATACTCGATGTTTACTTAACTCAATCGCCGGGGTCGGCGCGGCGGTGCTCGACTGTGGGCAGATGGTACCGCACTCTAGCTCGACCACTCCTCACTTTAGAGTCGGGATTCGATCGACGCAAGCTACGCCATAGGCCTTATTAGATCTTAATAGAGAGATTTGTGAATGAATGAGTCTCATCACGGGAATTCGAAATGAGAACGTTTGTCAGTGTAAAGGACAACATTGTATGCTTCATGCTAGTCGAAGATTTCGCATAAAATAGTTGTCATTGTGCATTGTCTCGCTGTTGCTGAGTCTAAGTCTATTTTTTGGACTGGCGGTCGAGCCCGTACGATGCGGGTCGACCACGAAATGGAAAGATTGAGCCTCGTCGCGAAGCCAGATAAAGTTTTCGGAACAATGTGCCCATAAACCATTCACCGCAGAGTCGGCTTCACACGCGAGCCGGCGACTATGCTAGTATATTGTTACTGAGCGCGGCTTCGCAGATCGTCCATAAATCTCCGCAAATAATTAAACGTCGAATTTTGATACCGACAGACATTTAGAGCAAACCCGAGCTGATGGAATGCCGTCGTAAACGGCTCGCGGTTCATTAGAGGATGTCGAGGGAGGGGCGCGAAGGCGCGAGTACTTGGGAGAACGTTACAGCCAATAAAGCAAGCTATGCAAACAGCCCTCAACGAAGCCGCTTAATCCACTCACGGTAGCATAAAGTAACATATCCATTTCAATTTTCATAGCACATACGCCGTTTTCAATTGTCACAGTGAAATTCCTCGGTCGGTTCCCATGCTTTATCCAATTTCATCCAACGGTGTGGCAGCGCGCTTGATTCGAACAATGCGCTCGGTGTCGCGTGACCCCTGAGACTACTCGTAAACCGCGGAATTTTCCGAATAGGTTGCCACCGGGCACCGTGGAAAAATCGATTTAAAACTTTGTAGAAGGAAAACTATAGAACACGTCGACGGAAGGCGGTTAAGGCATAGTAAAGTTGCGAGGTAATACGTGTCACGCATTCCGAATTGAATCTTACGTAACTATCCAACGTCAGCGAATTCCTGCAAGCGAGTAAAGCATCGTTGTTAAGATATTGAGCGCTGATAACCCTGATGTTAAAACGTTGGCATTATCGTTCGTAACAATTGCCTTTACCACAAAATTTTCATGTTTCTTTCCCCCACTGTCGCCGCCCGCATGAGCCAGACTTGATAGACTGGTATCGCGGCAATTATATTACCGTTGAACATATTTAGCATCGAATTGTTCAATTATACAAAAGAGCAATAAAATGCCAATTCAACAAGAAAGATATGCCGTTTTAACCCGTTTACTGCTGCATGTCAACATCTTATTTGTAACATCGACCAATCGTCGATACATGTCGAAAAATCGTCTACTTAAATTACTTATGTCAGTAACCCATGCTAAATCTTATTATACAACTAATATTATAACGCGAAAGGTGGCGAAAGTAAGTATGGATGGATGTCTGTTACGCTTTCCCGTAAAACTGAATTGATTTTAGTGAAACTTTACAATAAGTTATACATCAGAATAACAAATAGGCTACAATGTATAAAGATATTGTGTGAATTGTCGAAGTGTCAGACTAAGTCACGGGCACTAACTAGTAGAAGTACTTTGTTTGATATATATTTAGGACCTAATCTGAATCTCGATCATTCAGTTCCATAACAAAGCAAGCAGAACCTCAACGGAATCGCATTTACGAGATCATGATAGCTTCCCAGATTATAATAGTTGATGTGACACTGATAAAGTGACATATTAATAGGAATATTAGAATTTGAGATTCCATTGGAAAAAAATCGGCTACGGTAATTAGATTTAGACCTAGACATTTGAGAATGACCATCGACCAATCGTCTACTTAAATTACGTAAATAAACCGCGCTAATTTACCAGAGCTTGAGACGTTACTGTTCTAAAATATCATTGTCATTATAAAGCAGGGTATGATATAAAATTCGCCGAAGTAGCAAGGCACGTATCACGCAGGCATGAGGTACGAGATAGCGGCGCGGGCGCAGACAAGGCCCCGAGGAATGCGACTGGTTCTGCCCGACCGAGCCAATTCGGTAACGTGGGAAACAATAAGGGACATGCGAAAACTGTGGTACGTCTGCTGATGCAGTTTTTCAGTTATTACCCTGGTGAAAAATTGGATAAGGGTCATACAAATACGTTGCTCGAAACTTATAGCCTGTATTTTATCTTCACTTCACTTCATCAGCGTATAATATATGAGACGACTGCAGGACAAAGGCCTCTCCTATACTATGCGTATTAGGAGGGTATATAAATGTCCTTAAATTGAGCAAGCGGGTTGGCGGTCGCAGTACCTAGTGTGTACTGTATACACTATGATGATGCTGTTCAATATTTTAATGGTTTCAGTGACACTTCAATCCCTTAGTAGACTCTTACAACACTCGGAGGCAGAGTTGAGGTGGTGACAAATGTGCCACCACGCGGCAAGTAGTTCTTATGGTTTAACTTAACCATATGGAAATATTATAGAGGTTATCGAAATATTATATAAGAGGATACACCGATTATGCGATTTGCAAATTCGATGTATCTAATCTTTCTTAAGGTGCATTCAGACCAGAGGAGCATTCGCTGTTCTATCCCCCGCTCTACGAAAAATACTAATCACGTTTTGTGTAAAGATCGAATTTCGTAGAGTGGGGGGATAGAATAGCGAATGCTCGTTTGGTCTGAATTAAGTTTTGCGATCTCATAGGAAAGACGCGAACTAATTACTCTGTGTGACCCTTAGGTATGTACGTACAGTATATCAGTATAGTTATAGTATATACCGAAGCGGCTACGGTGCTCAATAATAACTGAACATGTACTTTTACGCCATATCAATAGAGGCCAGGGTGCTTAGACAAGTTGCCAATCGCTAACGCTTAATCGTCAGTCGTAAGCGAAAGGCAGCTAACTGTCTTTCTGACAGAGAGGGAAAACTAACGATATGCTACTAAGCGCTAGCGATTGGCAACTTGGGTAAGCACCCTGCTCAGATGTTTATGAGGTTCCTGGTCGCTTCAATATATCTGAGTGCGCATGTAAACAGCGACATAATACACTCAACACTCGCTATTATGTGCTACTGGTGAACTAGGTCTACTACCAACAACTTTACTAACTATGTTTGAACACTATCGCTTCTACCATGAGTCGGAAAGTAAAGGATACGTTAGGTTTTACTTGATACGTGCATTCTATCTCGCTCGCACTGACAAAATTGGAGCAAGCGCGCTGACGATGGATGATACCGAAGTAATAAAAAAACGACTAATCGTTTTGCCTTTCTTGTACTTTGTACTTCGGTAGCGACCCCTAATTTTGGTTTATAATAATTAAAAAAAAACTAATATGGTTTACTTATCAAATAACAAAATGAGAGGGTGCCCCATAGAAAATTGCAATCGGGGAGAGCAAAGAGCTCCTTTATTGAAATAGAAATAACTTTCGCAACATACACAAAAAACCACAATACTCGTATATATCAACGAAAAATAATTTACAAATAAAAGCGTGTATGCTACGAAACGCGTATTATGGTTCGAACATCCTACAAAATTGCAAAAATAAGAAGCACCCTGGCTCACACTGATGTATTGGAGCGAGTGTGATGGACTATTTCACTGTATAGAATAACCGCTAACGTAAACCTCACACGCCAACTCATGCTACGGCTACTGGTTCCATTTCCGCAGAAATCCGTGTCACGTCTATCTTTCTCGGTCGATTCCGATAAGTTTGTATGGGACCTACAATATCGGATTTACAAACGCGATTTGAAACGTACAATGAATGCTTACACTGTTAATAGAAACAATCGATAAAGAAGCTTGAATATGTAGGTACAGTCGCCACAAGATATATCAAAGCGGCCATAGTGTTCAAAAATATCTCCACATCCCGAAGGACTCGATCTAAATATTCTAATACTATAAGCACCTACAGTGGTCACCAGACATACAATGTGCCCATGAGGAAAGGGAAAAAATTGTGGATTCAGTCTATTTTAAGACAAAATTTGATTATTTCTTAAAACCGTTTTAGACAGTTATTATAAATATTGGATGTCATGCACCAAAGAAAAAACGACCAAGATCACCAACGTCCGAGGTGGGAATCGAACCCACGTGCTCAGCTTTCGCTGCTGATGCCTGCACCGCTCGGCCACTCGGTCTTAGCAACCACCAGCCAAGTGTGTGTGTCAGTGTTTATTTACAAATAGTAATACATAAGTGCGGCAGTGCAGTAAGGAGTGAACACTATTGTCAAGACAGTTGCCCGTTTGTGGTATCTACACGGATTGAAATAAGGGTCACATCAGTGTTGTACATGGTGAGTGAACTCGGTAAATTCTCGTACGAGTAGGTACTCTTACAATTAAATCTGTTTGCAGATCTCACGCCGGAACGCTTTTTCTCTAACATTCTCACAGTTTTCATTGCTGAGTAACTAAAATGCAAACCTTTTAGCCTAGTGATGGCAAAGTCAATATTATAAACATTATCTAAAAGTTCAGTTCCTGTTAATACTTTCTGATTTTTGATATAGCTCTTAGGTTATATTTGAAGAGTCGGTAAGTCGGAATCTTCGGTCCAAATGCCTAGAGCGAACTTCTAAAATCGTAGACAGATACTAGTCGATCGACTGTATACTGTAATACTACGCCTGCAAAAACCGATATGTGGTGGATTGTAATTAAGTCAATTAATACTCTTTGTACTTAGTCGCTAGCTTACTATTTCAAAGTCATAAATCAATCACATAGCGGATTTTATAAGCGCAACGACGGTATGCCAAATATTGAATTTTAAGCCCTATTTATGTCACATGGTCTAGGTTTAATTTCAAAGTGACTAGTGTACCACGCGTAGACCACTCATACACTACTTTAATATCATTTTTTTCAATTAAACCTAGAACATACGATATAGGGTTTAAATTTCAATATTTGGCATAGAGTCGAGTCGCCATAAACACTTTTCGATTTTCGCGGTAGATCTTCAGATCGATAGATCTTCTCCATAAAATATCCGACATTCAGTAGGCCATTAGAAACAATCGAATGGCAGATTAATTCCTGTGCCTGGGTTTGTATAAAAAGTTGATTTCTCTGCGCCATTAATGCAGATTAATAATCGCTACAGTCGGATGAACTTTTACAAGCATATTTGCTTGGTAACCAACAACCGTTCCGTTACTCTAGCTTTATATGCAGACGATCCACAAAAACCATTACGACATGAAACCCTATATTAATTATGATAGCTGTTACTAAATATTTGATGAATGGGTACTTCTATAAACTTATGTCTGCGATGACAAAATTATTCTAGATTAGATTGATTTAATGTAACGATAAAACTGTGTGCAATAAATGTTTTTACTCGATGTAGGTATATCTAAGGGTATGATCTAAAACGAGGTAACGTTATATAGCATAATTTGAATGTTTTTCGGCACTCTTGGAAATGTAATTTTTACGGAGTATATAGTAAATACCCAGTTTTAAATATGTCAATAATGTAAATAACCATGTTAGCTCAAAACCTTATTTGTGCAATAGATTTAGGTACTAACATGGAAATGAACAATTTAAAACCCACAATAATAATGAACTTTGAGGTAGATCTATGAAAATCGTAGAACGTTTATAGTCAGCGATTCTGAACGTCTACGAAATTCGTAGCTCTGCTACGCGTTTGCTACAGGGTCATTATTACACAGCATCTTTTAATAAGGCTACAAAAACAAAACACTATCTATTCTAGTGGCCTAGCACATCTTATGTTACACAGCAACTCGCGGTTTTGTCGCAGCTACTAGTCTCTTTTTGATTGTATTGATTAAAAAGAGACGGGTAGCCGCGAAAAGGCGGCTAGTTGCTGTCAAATACGTCCTAGAGCAGCACTTTAAATTTAATTAATGTATATTTTTTTAGCTGTCGTAGAAAGTGCGAAACGGCTCATAATTAGCCCTTATTGTACCACTGTGTCATAAATTACAATTAAAATTGTTTTATAAATATTTTTCATTGCACAAATACCGCTGCATAACGAGTACGGAATTATCTTTATTATCGCGGTTCGCAAAAAAGTTATCGCCGGCGCCGGTTTGGAACTTTGATGATAGGAACTGCACACGGAACATGTTCCATTATCGTAAATTCATGTTATTAAATGATTATAATACTTTTTTGCCAAAAATTTTAACATTATAAACAGCGGACTTATTAACGTAAATATCACAGAAGTCTGTGTGAAAATTGTGCTTAAATACATTTATGATGGTGATGGCAATTATCGTTATTTATAAAACTGCCCAATGTAAAATAATACATTGTTCCAATATTTTAAATTCGCACTTTCAATTGATTTATCGATAATTTTAGTGTGGACACATGGTTAGATCGTTAATTACATTTTAATACTGTTACATCTGGTTAACCAACTTTTCCAACTTAGTACATACTACATATTTCATTTGCCTCGAGATTCTGATGTTATATACAGGATTTTTTGGATTGTGTCAGTGAAAGCACAGAACTTCGTAGGGCTCAGTAAGTACTTGACAATGGCTCGTGCTCAGTATGTATTGTATTAGGCTCTACGAAATATGTTGCGTGTAATGACTAAAAAAATGGCCCAATAGGGATGATGACTGTAGTTAAAATAAATTATTTAACGTTATACACGAAGACATTATTACTAAGATGTAGATTGCAGTAATTTTTGTACAGAACTTCTATTTAATAAATTGAAAAGAATTTTAAAGAGTAGGTCATTTGGCAGTACTCAAACGTGACGTCACTTTTGAGACGATCACCACTATGGAATTTCATATAAAATTCCATAGTGGTGATCGTTTTGACAGTTCGAAAAAAGATGCTGATTTGACATGCCAGTCATCATGCCTATTAGGTATAACAAGGAATTATGGATTCTGTGAGTTTTAATCAGCAATATCTAGGTATCCGGTAAAAGCAGTTTTTGAAACTATACGAGGACGTATCACGTCACGATGGCGTCAGGCAAGGTCAGCCCGCGGCGTGAGAAAAATGCGCCGGCGCAGTAATTGGTCTGATTGAAACGCGGGCTTCCGAGAACTGGGGACACTGCCCGATGGGCCCGCGACGCAGAGCCATGTACCTAACACATGTGTCAGAGCAAACGGAAAGGTACCTTGTCACGGCAATTACAATAGACCTTATAATATGTGTTGTTTAATAAAGCCCATTTTAAACACCGTGACATACATTGCCGTTTGCACTGACTGACACATATAATGATCTTGGTTCAACATTTTAAGGTGCATGCAGACCGAAAGAGTATTCGCTGTTCTATCGCCCACTCTACGAAATCACCGAATCACGTTTCGTGTAACGATCGAATTTCGTAGAGAAGGGGGTTAGAATGGCGAATGCTCGTTTGGTCTGAATGCACCTTTACGGAAGTGCAGAGAAAATGGGCAGTTTGGTAATCCCTTAACAGACTAATGAAGGGAGTCTGTTGATCAAAAGATAACCGAGATTGGGAATTAGACCGTGAGGTGATGCTTTGCTTTGCTGGTGAATACCTGACAGAATAGCCAATCAACCCAATATTAGTACATGGCGGCTAAATATACTAGAAAAATTACAAGTCCAACTTATACTGGCCAGAAATACAAATGCCCATCGATTATTGGCTCATTACTATTGATTATTCTCAAATTAACAGCGCAATAAACAATTAGCCTCCACTAGTGTACGGAAAAATGCATGTGAAAATTATTTTATGTTTCTAATTCTAACTGTGTCAGATTTAACTATTCACAGCCGTAAACCCGGTAACGCTTCCGCTAGTCTCACTGCAGTTGCATGCAGGGTTGCCTGCAGTCCGGTTAACACAGATAATAATATAATAGTCCTTTTATAGTTGGACCGGCAATCCAGAGGAAGCGGGTTTGAATCCCGTGACAACCAGAGTCTTTCGCAGTAATTTTTTTAGACACTGGTATCTGACTATCTGAGAGTAAGCGTTATTTTTTAGGTGCATTTAGACCACACGAGCATTCGCTCATTCTATCCCCCACTCTACGAAATCAACGAATTTCGACGAATCACGTTTTGTGTAACGAACGAATTTCGTAGAGTGGGGGATAGAAAGAGCAAATGCTCGTTTGGTCTAAAACTCCTAAATGCACCTTTACAATAAAAGTTTGGTGAAATCGAGCCTTATTTGGCTTTTTAGTCATGTTCGGGTTTTCGATTGTCCCTGCGGCCCTACCGCGAAAAACGAAATTCGTAAATTTCGAGGATTTGTCTCGCTCACTCTAATAACGCCTTCGTTTCTGTGACAGTTTACGAATTTCGATTTTCGCGGTAATAGGCCTGGCTAGTGACAACCCTAGTTGCACGCGGAATGCACTCGCAAAGGCATGACGAGTATCGGCGCGGGCGCCGGGGCCGCGCGGGTGGACTGCATGCCTCCTCGCATAACGTAAGCTACATGTTACATGTACTTATCATTCATTGACAAAAACATGTTGCATTGTAGGTTGCAGTTTTATTGCGATGTTCGGCGCCGAATTGTACCTATTGGTCTGTTTTTGTGAAACAAATCAATTTGACTGTTATTTTATGCGATTTTAAGTTATAATATAATTTTAGCTGATAATATATTAGTTTTTAATTGCATAATTATATTATTGACCACTAAAGAAAAAATACCAAGTTTATTAAGCTAAACTAGTACCTTGGACGGTAAAATAAATGTAAGTCTTAAATTAAAACTAACAATGATACAGTATACCTACCTACTATTGCAAATAAATGGTAAAAATCACAAAAAATATATTTAACTAGGTACAGGTATGTACGTACCGACATAGTGGAGGTCTATATTTTGCTTGTTTCTATACAAGATGTGATCTGTAGTAAGTATTTATTAAGTTTTATTTCGTTATTTATTAGGAAATCTCAAATTAAGTGATTAATAGCATCAGATATGTTTATTGATTAAACTATCGAACATTTATAGAACTTTAAATCCGATAGGAAACTACCTTAGGTAGTTTAGGTATCTACTTATATGTCGGCGTAGACGCTTTGAACATCGTCTGACCTTCCGACGTCCCGTACCGGTTTCAAATAATAACTACGCACCTGTTTACTAAGCTATTATAATTATTACAACTACACTTAGCACTTTGTCTTAGTCATAAAAATATGAGAACCTTAGCGGCTTTCTTGTCGGCTTTCCTATTCTCACTTTGACAAGGTACGAAATGATACAGAATTAGAGAGCTAGGAATTGCATTTGTAGTGCATATTGTGTTAAAAGTAACACTGAAGGTGGATCTTAAGTCGTTGCAATTAGGTTTACTATTAGTCAAATGAAGATAGAACCCAAGACGCGAACATTCAAATATATCTAAGTACCTAGACTGAGTCGAAACAGCAATAGCGTGACAGAGCGGTATGAAGACAACGAAAAGAATTTTGACTCAAATATCAAATAGCTACTTGAAAAGCTCGTATCTCAGTTACAATTCGGTAGGTACATACAACGTTGCTAAGAGTAGTGTCATTTATAGCGAGTTTTGGATGTGCAATGCCATGATCTCGGTATTTTATCAACTCCTTGACAGTTGTAGCTATGTATAGCGCATGCACATCGGGCACATCAGGTGTTAAACGCTAACGGGTTGAACTAAATCTAAAGTGCAGATAAGCCGTACCTTGTTACAATCGCCTAGTATTCTGTAGCTGTTAATATAGTAAGATATGAAAACCATGGGACATTTTTGCACAAATCGACGAAACCCACTGAAAGAACAACTAAGGCCTGTAGGTTTATGGTACCGCGTGTAATCGTTTGTCGGCGTTGCCGTCACGTTCTAACAAGCAAGTGCAACTGCAGTTGCGAAAGTGACGCGTAGCACGATAAATAGATAAAACGGGACGATCATAAGCCACCTGTGTTCAGTTTATATCTTGTTGTTGGGAGTGGGAATGTGTCCGCAACGAAAATAGAGCTCTCTCATTGCAACGC
>JALPQI010022821.1:0-11934 GCA_025490895.1 Thaumatotibia leucotreta
GATAAAGCTGCTGTTTGCTTTTTGAATTTATGCGAGAATTTGTTTTTAATTATGAGGAGTTACTATTTATTAGTAAAATGGCATTCGCAGCATGAGAACGAGGATTTACCGAGCTCAAATGTGTTTGAAATTGAAAGGAATGTTAGTAAAGAATATATTAAACAAAAGTTGAAGGGCGGCTTAGTGAGGATTTGGCACGACGTTCAAGCCAAGGTGTCAACATTTTTAAAGAGTGCTTACATAGAGGATTTTGCTTTTGAGAAGTTCATTCAGATCCTTGGTATTTTAAGGCGACTGATGCAGGTAGCGGAGGTTTTTTGCGGAGATAAGTCCGATATATTGGAGGACTTTATCAAAAGTCATAGCATGGCGTATATTAAGAATTATCACAGAGGACGCATGGAGGAATTGAAACTGTTCCTCGAAAATGAAGGATGGGAGCAGTGCCCGGTCAAATCCACCTTCACATTGCTAAACCTGCAAGAATTCAAGAAATTCAAAAAATATCTAAACCCTAATTTTGATACGTCCTTATCCAAAGTTAGTACACTGTCCGACGGAACGTCCTCCGTACACTCACAAGACGACAGCGTGTATATAGCCAAATACTTCAACCAAAAGACGAATCATACTCCATTTGAGATTTTCCGAAGCGAGAATGTCACCAACGACGATATATTTGGTCTGGAACCCGAGATAGACCCCAGTGACACTTCAGACGACGAGCCAGAGGAATTGAAAAGAGATTTTGTCGACGATGATGTCAGTAGCCCCTCAAGAGTAAAACATTCCGTCATAGTAACCAACACCACTCTATCAGTCCTCCGAAACTGCGGCCAGTATTTACAAATCTGTAGATACCTCCCCCAGATATCTTTAGAAGTCGTCATGTTAATGAACCAGCTTTTCGATTTTTATTTCTACACGGTACATCTATTCTTCACATCCGATCTTGACGTTGCTTCAACAACTTTATACAGCTCGAAATTATCAGCTACATTGAAAAGAATATCAAATTTTATAGATACTTCAAACTCGGGAGACTCTAAATCTTTCCTCTGTCCAGAATTACCTCAGCATTTAGACCTGAGTACCGAAGAATATTTACACGGTTTAAGTGAAAGGATAGTAGCCGTTGAAAGCGTTATTTTTCTGGCGAAACAATTCGAGTTGCTCCAACCTTATTTAGAGTCCATAGTCGCACAGCACCAGAGACTAGTCTTAGAGCATTTTAGAGATAACACTTTAGCTAGCGCTATAGATTTGCGAATGCCTGTCTATATGTGTTCGGCATCAAAAGCAGTAGATGCCAGATCGACTCTCTTAGCTATGTCTCAAGTAAGATGGGATGTGAAAAACGTAGAAGTCGAAAACAGTCCATACGTTGACATGATAACTCGTAAGATACAAGTTTTCGCTTTAAGATTGGAGAACATTTCTAAAAAGGTAACACTTAACGTTGAAGTGGTAAACTCCGTATGGGCGATGGTATCTAAATTCATTGTACATTTGTTAGTAGAAGGGTTTTCTAACGCCACTAAATGTTCTAACGGAGGCAGAGGTCTAATGCAACTTGATTACAGGCAGTTATTTGTTAAAATAGAAAAGAATTCTGGTCTGAAACCGGTCCCGTACCAAGACTACGTCGACAGGTACGTGAAAGCGTATTATTTACCAAGGAATGAGTTGGAAGAATTCGTCAGAGAAAGAACGGAGTATTCTAATAAACATTTATTAGCTTTAGTTAGCTGTGCGTGTGAGAATAAGAGAGACAGGCAAGAATTAACAGCTGTTATTGAAAGGAGAGACACATAATGAAATTATCTGGTAATACTGCTGTAAACAAAAAAATAGAACATGATTTTTTTAAGCAGAAACTCTCTATATTAAATTAAGTCCTTTGGTACGATTCGATTAAGTACTACGTCGGATACGGCAAATAAGTTAAGTTGTGAAAATAATAATAATATGGCTATGTTACTTAATGGGGTAATAAACTGTAGTAAGATCAATTGATTTATATGTATATAAAGTAAATATACTTTCGTGACCTACGCATATACCTACATAATTAAGGACTTACATTGGAGGCTGGTTTTTGCTGGTGGTAGGACCTCGTGCAGGGTCCGCCCGGATAGCTACCACCATCTTACCCGTTAACCTGCCGCTAAATAGCAGTGTTTGCACTGCCGTGTTTCGGTTTGTGGGTAAACACAAATACAAAAGCTATCACCAGACGCCACGTCAAAAAATGTCAAATCTGAATTTGAGCTTTACGCACGTGCGTGTAGATTTATATTGCTCTGTGGACCAGGACGTATATCTCGGTCCTTGGCGGTGAACCTGCGCTGCCAATATATCGGTCGTTGGCGTCCAAAAGGTTAATACTTTTGTGATGTGGCTTTTATATTGATCATGACGGCGTATAGGTTAACTGGGAAAATATGCTTGACATTGATTCTTCAAGGCAGAAATACTGCCCGGCTACAGTTGTTCTAGTTATATAATCAGATGCTGTTTATGAAATGCAACTAGCGAAATTTATTCTAATCAAAACGATGACATTATTTTAGAATTTATCTATACATTGTTTTATATTCATTTATATTCTCATGTTATTGTAAGATAAAATAAAGATCATAGACAAAGAATAATCTCAAACAAAAGACATTAAATATAGGCAATTTATTATTTTTATTTGTATGCTTTAACAGTATTTTTGAAAGCTTGATAGTAAATAAATAATTGTTGGTCACATTTTGGTTGTTTTATTTCTGATACTAGCCCAGTGCCGGATTTACCAGTAGGCCAAGTAGGCCATGGCCTAGAGCGGCAGATTTTAGGGGCGGCAGATTTGGCAGCAAAAAAAAATGATTTTTTGGTGTCAATAAAATAATGTGGCAGATTTTACAAGCGGCAGAGTAGAACTTTTTTAAACTTCGGCCTTGGCGGCAGAATTATACAGTACCAACATCGAAATATCTATTAAATAATGTATCCCCTCATACAAAGTGAGTGATTAGTAGAATTCAATAGCATGGAAAAGTAAATTTTAACCAACATACTCGTACTGTGACTGATACAGTGGTAGATTAGAGTTTATACGAAGAGACTAGGGTTGTGCTTTGTATGAAAATTATAACAATATGCGACTTTACCCTTACCACACAAACTCTAGAAAGCGGTCCTTGAATTTGCAAAATGAAGAAGTTCTAACAAAAATTAAAAATCTGTCTGAGCATTAAACCATTTAATAAATTTCAACTGGGTTTTTATAGTTGATTAAAATTATTTTTACTACGCTCAATCAATATATTGATTTAAATTTTCATGATTATCACTCATTTTAATGACAAACGGGTGTTAATCGTGTAAACTTACGTTTAATTTTATCCTGACATTTCGGGGATGGATGACGTCACATCCGTGGTCGCAGGTAGACTGGCGAGAAAATGTATCAACACCTTCGAGCTGCGCGGGTTTTTCGAACAACCCGCACTAGGTTTTGATTAAGTATTCACTTCTAGGCTAGGGTTGTCATTAAGCCTACACTCAACACAAGGAGTGTTTTTATGGCTTTGAAATGGATGTTTCACCACGCTTACATTTGTAAATCACGGGATTCCATGACGAGATTCCTTGCCCCTCATTTTGATTAATATTCCGATGTTTCTTAATTTCGATAGCTTCACGTACTGTTCGGCTATGATGTATACGTTCGGTTGATAGGACTTTCGGGTTATGGAGCTTAATCCAGTGGTTTGGTCCGGATTCCAACAAATGTTCGGCCACAACAAACTTATTAGTTTGACGCTTTTTAACAGCCGTGATATATTATGTCCCTTGACCATTTCCGCTATGGTGCGTTTGGTTTCCCCAATATAGGAACTACCACAGCTAATAATCAAGACCAAGTGCGGGTAGTTCGAAAAACCCGCGCAGCTCGAAGGTGTTGATACTAGGGCTCACGGTACACGTGTAACCCGCCAAACCGGATACCCGTGTTCTTAAGCCCGACGGTACTAATAACCCGAATTACACGAACCCGCCGGGTACCCGTGTCCGTGTCCAATACACGGATACCGTTTACACGAAACCGCGTGCTACCCGGGTACCCGGGTACTTAAGACCGAACCGAACGGGTTCGAAATAATTTGAGCAAATGCAAATAAGGTCTATTATTGAATGTAACCTGCTGCTTCGTTCGACACTACAAAACACTACCTGTTCAGGAAAGATCAGCCGATATAATTTTTTTATTAATGTTTTATAAATTTCGACTCTATCTGTTACGCAGTAAGGTCTATTTGACACAATTAGCCTTTCGCTTATCTATACATTTGTACTATAGCTCTTAAGTCTCACGACCCATTCGTATGCTTCTCGTCAAGGACGTCCCCGAACCCGCGGGTAATTAAAGTCCGTGTAAATAATACCCGTGTACCCGTGTATCCGTGTAGACGGGTATTATTTACACGGACTTTAATTACCCGTGTAAATCGGGTCAGAAAACCGTGTACGTGTAACACGAACACGGGTATGAGAAACGTTGACACGAAACCCGGACACGACCGCGAGCCCTAGTTGATACATTTTCTCGCCAGTCTGCCTGCGACCACGGGTGTAACGTCATGCCCGAAACGTCAGGATAAAAATAAACGTAAGTTTACACGATTAAGACCCGTTTGTCATTAAAATATGAAATTCGGTTGATCCATCAATATTACAATAAAACCACAAATCAATATTATTTGGCTTTAAAGTTATCTGATAATTAACAATTATAGGAAACAACCTTTAGTTCCACCTTGTAGCCATGTTTGGTAGCTTATGGTATGGCTGGCTTCCAAATGAGTAAAATATTCCTGATTTGAAGCTGACTACAAAATGGTAATTATTTAGCCCCATCTTGTAGCCTGGTTTGGTAGCTGGCTTTTTAATAAGACAAATATTCCTGGTTGGAAGCTGAAGCGAACTCAACATAACGCTAGAATACAAAAAATATTACTTTTTGAAGTCTTGAATCTCTGAAACTATAAGACCTACGGTAATGAATGTGAGCTCAACTTGTTGGAAATTTATTAATCTTTAAACGCTTCATAAGATATGATATCAAAAAACGCAAGGTTTTTTAAATAAAAAACAGAAACTAAAAAATTACTGTAAATTTCGCAGTTTTTCACGTACTACGCAACTATCACAATTTTTTTTGCTTGCAAAATGTGGTTTTATAGTGCTGTATGGTGTCTAAACAACATACCAAAAATGCAGCGATACTACTTGATTTGCGAGTTTAGGGTAAAATGTTGAACGGTTTGACCGTACTATTCGTACACTGGAGGATAAGAGAATCGTTCCATTATTTGGTAGCTGGCTACAAGATTGGAAAACACGTTTCTTATTTCGTAGCTATCTACCAAATATGGCTACCAGATGGTACCAAAATCTGAAAAACAGTAATTGTAACAATTGTTCAGTCATTAAAAATAAATCTGGGAATAATGAAACCTTCTAATCAATTGGAATTGCGTTTTTTTTTTGTATATTATTTATAGTGCGCTAACAGACGACATTTCAGTAATTTTTACAACAAACATAATGAAATAAAGTTACCTGGTTATTAACAATTAATGAAACAATCAGAAAAAACGTCGCATTAATAGGTATTAATGTAATGGGATTTAAAACGTTTGTTTCACTTCGAATCAGGAATATTTTTCTCACATGGAAGCCAGCTATGAGCTACCAAACCTGGCTACAAGATGGGAGTAAAAATTATTTTCTATAATTGTTAATTATCAGATAACTTTAAAGCCAAATAATAATGTTTTCTGGTTTTATTGTAACATTGATTGATTTGTTGTTTGCGAGTGAGCGTAGTAAAGTAGTAAAAAAATAATTTTAATTAACTTTTTAAAACCGAGTTGAAAATTAAATGGTTTAATTATGCTTAAACTGATTTTTAATTTTTGAATGTTAGAACTTCTTTATCTTCCCAATTTAAGGACCTCTATCTAGAGTTTGTGTGGTAAGGGTAGAGTCGTATATTATTATTAATTTCCATACTAAGTACAACCCCAGTGTCTTCGCATAAACTCATTGTATGTTGGCTAGGCGTCCATCCCTCCACTGTCACACCAGCTAAAAGTCCACGTACTGTACAAAGTAAGAGAAGGCCTGCTACTGCGAACACCGAAGTTCGTAAATTTCGGGGATTTGTCTCCGTCACTCTAATAACGCCTTCATTGTCCGAAATTTGATATTTGCGGATTTCGTAGTTCGCGGTAGGGATGCTGGATTTGCTTTCCTGCCATGAACGCTCCGGTAGGCACACACGGCTGTGAAATGAAATTCCTGCCAAAGTGTCCAAGTGTCCCTAAACGACTAATATACGAAGCTTTTTTACGTTTCGACTTTCTTCGTAATTTTCCTAACAAATTATTCAAATTGGATAGGGGCGGCAAAATATAAATGGCCTACAGGCGGCAAATTTATAAATCCGGCACTGTACTAGCCTAAGGCTCGATTTAATCAAACTTTTATGCAAAAAATAATGCCTACTTTACTCTCAGATACTACTGTCAAATTAATATGGAGTTTTGACACCCGTAAAACGGGGTAAATAGGAATGGCGGGGTAAAAAGGAACGTAGAGTA
Organism: Thaumatotibia leucotreta; assembly: GCA_025490895.1. Taxonomy (NCBI): domain Eukaryota; kingdom Metazoa; phylum Arthropoda; class Insecta; order Lepidoptera; family Tortricidae; genus Thaumatotibia; species Thaumatotibia leucotreta. Next base: position 6,657 of record JALPQI010022821.1, read on the forward strand.
AACTGGTCTGTTAGCCCAGGACATAGAGTCCAATTTAGAACAACAGATTTTTCCTAACTAGTGCGCAAAAACGAACTTTGCACACGCTTCGCGCGCGGTAAATTTCCCTTTTTGACGCACTTGTTATGAAAAAAATCGACCCTAACACGTGCAAAAAAAGTTTTCCCGCACTAGTTAGGAAATGTACTATTTTCATGTGTTATTCTAAACTGAACTGTTTGTTCTGTGCTAACAGGCTACTCTACATTCCTATTTACCCCTTTTTACGGTAACTATCCGGGAGTACCTAAGCGTTATTCTTCGAATAAAAGTGAAATCGAGCCCAATAGGAAAACCTAAGGGTCCCCCAAATCTTTCGATGCGAATTCGGCTAAATCTTATGAAAACCTTTATTAGTACGCAATAAGAGCGAAAAATAAACAACTCTGACGACACCAATTGTAGGTGAAACGGCAAGATTTGCGTTAAAAATGCGAAAGCGTCGATAGGTTTGGGGAGACCATAACAAGTTCATTTTGAACCTTGAAGTAGCGTCGCGAAACATGCAAGAAATTGGTCACATTCATTACACTCTTGCATGGATTGCTCTGAGGGATGAAATAAAACAAAAAGTAAATTTTATTACTATAATTCGAAATGCACTGCAAATCTTATAATAAACAAATTATAACTAACGCATTCAACTAGCTCTACTGCTTCAGACGTAGTCGCCATCAGATATATGGGAGCGGCATGTTAACAGCTACAATGATTTCTTATCATACCTGGGATAACTGGGAGCAAGTTATAGGGATTTGATATCGATTAAAAAGATGTCGATATAATTATAATAAAAGATGTGCTTATTGAACATTCTCGATTACAGTTCAGAGGTTCGATATCATAATCTGATATCGGGACTCTTCAGATAATAAGTGTGCAGATGTCATTTTAATCAAAAGGACAATATAAATGGTGGTGACAATATACGACTGGTGCCCTAAAAAGTATTCAAAGATATACTCCGCACATTATTGAGCTGTTGTTTCAGGCAAGGGTACGCGCATAAGTGATTACCTACATTTTGACGTAGTACCCACCATATTTGATAATCATCCAATGTCATGTCAACCAGCAAGTAAATTAAGTTTAGTTTAATAATGACACTCATGTGATACTTGTGTAGAGTGATTAATTATAAATAAGCCATCATACGAAAATTGTTAGGTATGCTTTAAGGGATGATAAGTTCCATAAAACATGTTAATAATGAGGGTTTTCTAAGTGACGTTCTCAGAGCGCCTATAGTTTCGGGCAATATTTTGTACGAGTTAATAAAATTATGTAAAAAAAAATAAAACTCTAAAAAACCTTCTAGTTAGTTTTTCCTTGGGGCTAAAAAATTCTGTTGCTTAGCGGGACCTTACGGCTAAGTGGCGCCAACTAGTGGCATACGTTTTAGAAAACCCTCATTATGACATTTGACATTTTAATTAAAGAAAATATTTCGTTCACTTAGTAATTTTATTTTTATCCTAAAATTATTATCCTTAGAAATCATGACATATTAAGGATCGAAGAAGATCGTGATTCTGAGTAGGAAATAAGGTTTATTCCTACTGTATTCGCTACCTAATTTGGTAAAAATATTATTATTGCCGATAAAAGCATACAATGAAGACTGGACAACACTAATAGTAATGACATTTTCATTGTCAGAATTCAGAGTCATTGATAGAATTCACGACCAAGTCGAGGGGCCGCACATAGTGTGCCACTAAGAGGGATAGACATAGTCACTTACTACTAAGAAGATACTTGTGTGTGTGGCACTTAGTGACGTATTCAACGCATTTGTCTGGCACTTACATTTAGCATCTAATGCACACACACACAAAAAATAGTGGCACAGTGATAAGGACGGACGATTATCGTTCCTTTTCACTTCCACTAGTAAAAAGTTTCATAAGACCATCCCTTTCGTTCTTGCTATTATTATAACGTTGTCAAATCCATATTAATCCTACATTCATGGACCAAGTAGAGCTACCTTATTTGTCTCTTTTTCCTTATGGAATACGTCTTGAGATGGTAAAGGATGACAATAGTTTGTCTCTTTTTCCTTATGGAATACGTCTTGAGATGGTAAAGGATGACAATAGTTTGTTCAGGTATGTCTTAATACACGGAATCTTCCCTATATTTAATCTGTGCATTGTACTTGTTTTCGGACGAAACCATTAGGCTCTGTTCATCCATAAAACTGCACAAATGTCATCTCACTCACTTAAAAAAACAAACAACATGTTAACAAAATATAGGACATTAAAATAAAAGAGCCGCATTTTCTTGAATCTTAAGACGACGGCTATCAGGGAAAAATATAATATGCATACCTTCAGAAAACTTTACATACAAAATATCTGTACAGAAAACTGTAAAGATATTTTTGAGCACCATGCCCACTCTGATATATCTGATGGCAACATACTGGTAAACCGATTATTAAACACATCTGCAATGTACAACGTTATACAACACATCTGTACAACGCTGCCCTACTAGGTATCGCCGACTTTAACTGAGATTCAGTTGCTTTTAAGGAACATAATTATATAGGAAAGCACTTTCTAGGTGTTTTTTTATGTGTACCCAATTAGTATAGTAATTAGTAAAATAAAATTACATCGCTATGAAGGCAATTAACAATTAATCTTTACGTAGATGTAAATCAACCATTTTTTATTTCAATTGTAATATCGTTTAGAAAGAAAACTGTTTAATTAAATCAGTTAATTTTAAGTTTGACTAAACTTACTAAAAACACTTTCCAAGTTTTTTTAAGGTTTTCTTAATCGGGTACACAGTTTTCTAAAAAGGCTATATAGCCTATCACAAAGAGCTATAATCAAATCACAATTTCGGGGTATAACAATTCTAACATAAAGCTGCGTTTCTCTTAACTAATATTTTAGGTTGTATGTGCGGAAACTGAATAACCACAATTTCGATACTTAAAGACTTAAAGACTCGAATCCTTAGGACTCCAGAGATACCCCCTTATTCATAAACGTCTGTTAACTTAACAAGCGGCTAATAATTGTTTGTCCCTTTTGCTCTTATGGACACATTGTTAAGACCGAAAGGGACAAACAATTATTAGCGGCTTGTTAAGTTAACAAACGTTTATGAATAAGGGGGTTAATCTTTTAAACGCCTTTTCTTTCGACTCAAAATGTGTACTTTACGCCAGTATCTCGGCTGACGAATAGCCGCGTCTCTGCTGCGAGTTACCTCGCGCGGCAACTTTCTCGCGGCAATTCAGTGTGGAGTGTGGACACGCTTATTAACGAATATAAACCTTATCTTATCTGTCAGCAGGAAAATGGCTAAAACAGCATAAATATTTAACTGGAATCTAGCGTTTGGGTCAAAATTCTTTTCGTTGTCTTATTTTGTGTCCCTAAAAATGTGACGCAGTGGTGATTTTTGTATGAGATGATGTTTTGTTTTCAATTTCTAATGTAAAATCTAGCGTGAAAAATAAATACAAGTGCACCGGATTTTTTAATATACCGAGTCGAAACAGCAATTAATATCGTGATAGAGTGGTATGAAACAAGACAACGATAAGAATTTTGACCCGTTCATTGAGAACACTATTTGAGTGCATACTAGTTCTTGGTTTTTTTTTTAATGCTACAGAGCTAATGTAATTTCTGTTGCAATTACGTTCCAGTGTCAATGTTAAAATTCCGTTAACAGTCTCCGCACACATTTTAAAGCGCGTGGTTGTTTCGTGTGTTAATCGCAGCGTTACGCTGCGTTAAACGCATGCGATAAACGCAATGGGCTTACCACGTCTGCGTTACGGTTGTAAATCCAAAAAATGAAAGTCTAAGCACAAAATAACCGCGCGTTTAAGGCACTGGTCTCACCGCGAGCTACTAAGCTATGAACTATCGGTTATAAACACGAACAAAAGATACGCACTCCCGTGTAAATAAAAGAGACACGGCGATACTCGCCCGGCGATGATAGCTGATAGCTGGGCGAGTAGCCGATAGTTCATAGCTTTGTAGCTCGCGGTGAGACCAGTGCCTAATGCATAACTAAACCTAATGCAATAGTTACAATTTACAAGAACGCTTAAAATATATGAATATACAATTATACAGCATGTACAGGATGTTTTTTACATTTTAGATTTAGAACTAATATTGCTACTTAGTTATACACATATGAAATAAATTATACCTAAAATAATTCGCATTAAGTCTAGCAAAATGTCAATCACACCCCAACATAGCCGATGAAACTATTCCAATACGTCTCAGTGCAAACGCAAAAGTGAATCAACTTTTTTCTGTCTGTTATTGCCATGGTTACGGTCGCCTGAGTCACGCTGGTTTTTAGCAAAATTATGACTGATAAATTATGCAAACATGCATGTAGTGCATGTTTGTAGGTGGCCCATTAAGTAACGGATTTAACAACACCAGAAAAATGCATGTTTGCATAGTTTAAGTAACATAATTTTGCATAAAACCGACGTGACTTGAGGCGACCGTAATCATGGCAATAACAGACAGAAAAAAGTTGATTTAAACATTCACGATTATCATTATCACTCATATTTTAAAGACAAACGGGTCTTATTGAGTCTGCCTGCGACCACGGGTGTAACGTCATGCCCGAAACGTCAGGATATAATTAAACGTAAGTTTACGCGATTAAGACCCGTTTGTCTTTAAAATATGAGAAAAAAGTTGATTCACCCAAATATACCTTGTCAGGGTTTTAAAAATGGACTTTATTAACCCTTAAATTGGCAAATTAAAAAGTGCGTTCTAGTCATCTCGCCATTGTGTAGAGCAGAAAATTCTGTCTTAAAAAAAATACAAAAAGTGGTCGAAGATTATGTTCATTGTGACGAACATTGTCAATTTAAGGGTTAAAAAACACATAAAAAGCACAAACGTACTAATGCGATTCAGTTTAGGTTCAGGAAAAGGGACAGATATACGACTCGTATAGCCTTGTCCCTCTCTCTCGACCTAATCTAAAATCTAAATCGCATTAGTACGTCACGGAAAACTCCAAGATCTATTTTAAGAGTCGTGACAACGTACCTTTCCGTTTGCACTGACACATACAGGGTGAAACATGAGTCGTGAACAGTAATACGTTTTTGTAACTCTTTTTTTTTTTTTTTTTTTTTTTTTTTTTTATATGAAATAGGCTTACTCATGGCCACAGACTAGCCAAGGGCAGAGACGTGGCCTACGATGGAGTGAGT
>JALPQI010022822.1:0-10877 GCA_025490895.1 Thaumatotibia leucotreta
AGGAGTGTCTTTACAAAAGGGTTTATTTCCACTTTGTCAATAGATATTATTTCTCTTATGAAAACATAGAAAAAATGACCCCTGTTGTAGAATGGAAATAAGCCCTTTTGAAAAGATACTTCTCAAACAAGCTCGAACATTTTGTTCCGAGCCATTGTTAATAAGAGTGTTTTCTTTGTCGGGATATTAAACAAAGAAAACCTAATTACGGTTACTGTTTCTTCTCAGCTGGATCCCAATGGCGGACCAATTAAAGGAGGCGTTATAGGAAGTAGCCAAAAATATTGTTTTGAATACCTACAGAATACAGCGACCAATCAGTGGCATATTTCACCATAATTACTATTGTGACAATTGTAAAATATCACTGTTACTGACGTCACAGGCTGCCGTAGGCTACAGCTACCGCTTACTGCTGGATGTGCTTGTTTGCCACCAACTTAATATTATTACTAATAACGTTATTATATCGTTAATAAACAACTTTTTGATTTCCGTAACCCGTGACAATTGTCCCAATTACAAATTAATTTTTACTTCTAAGATAAAAATAAATAAAAAACTTATTTTCATCTTTTTGAACTTTGCTGACGATAACGTAAATAAATCAAAGAATAACGCTTACTCTCCGATAGTAATATCAAAACGAATAAATAATAATTTTATTTTTACACTAGTATCTGAATGACATAGTTTCGAGAAATAACGCTTACCGTTATTCCTTGAATAACAGTTTGGTGGATGTGAAATACGTTTCTGCAAAATATTGAATCTAGGTAGCTGTGACTTCACTTCATTAAAAAGTTTTTCTGCATTCCAAAGTACATATCAAAATAAGTATTAGAAGAATATGCTTAGGCGTTCACGTGGAGCAACTGATTTAGCAACAGTTTTTTTTATTTATACAGCATGTCTCTACCATCTGGACATAGATGAATAGGATGTGTTGACTAGGGTATTTCTAACCTATGTACAAAGTCTATTCCGGAATGCCACAGTATTAACAGAGAAATGACTGATTTATGATTTAATACTTCGGAGCAGCCTGTATATACAGGGTGTAAGTCTAATACGGGCGAAGCTCTTAAAGGGTGTTAGTTTACGACATAATAAGTACATTCAAATAACTTTGACCAAAAAATTAGAGCAACAAAATTTTCCATACAAAATAATTCGGCGCGCAATGTAACTAGAGCAACATACGCGAGTTAAACACTCGTTGACAGCTAATTTCAAAAGCAGATGACATAACTGCCATATCAACAATAAGAAATGTTCGTACCTACATTGCTGCTCCGAAAATCTTAAAAAAATTCTGTGGGGTCATAATTAAGAGTAACTTAAAAAAATCCTTATAATCCACGATTACACTAATGAATCCTATGCCTGGTTTAATTGATCGCCCGTATTAGATTTACACACTGTAGATACATGGTAACTAAAGAGGATTTCAACGTCACTCTTTGAACCGCAAAATCCTGGCATTCAAAACTTTTATTTTTCAACAATGACACTAGTCGCTGTCGTTTCACTGATGTGTGATGTGCCTGTCATTATTTTATCATTATTAACATATAACAACAGATACAGGCTGATCTAATTTATTGTTGATTTATTTGGATTAAAATACTTTTCTCATAAAAATAAGTAATTTTAAATAAAATCTGCTCTAATTACAACATTCCTGATAAGGAACTCTACTTGGCCATCTCGGCCAATACCCACAAAATAGACACATCATGCTATAAGTATGTATGTATAAATTAAATGTTAGTGCCTTTCCCCCTTATTCTGAAACGTTTTTTAACTTAACAAGCCGCTAATAATTGTTTGTTCTTTTGGTATTAACAGTGTGTCTATAAGAACAAAAGGGACAAACAATTTATTAGAGGCTTGTTAAGTTAGCAAACGTTTATGAATAAGGGGGTTTGAGAGTACAGAACCTATTTGCGTTAGTCCCATGCTACGAGTTATGTTAAGAGCAGTAGCCCTGAGTAACCATGAGTTTTCAAGTATCAGTTACGTTATATAATTATATTTTAATCGATACGTACAGTACGCTTGCACTTAATTATTGAGATATATGGTCTGTTTTACGTATCGAGTAAAAGCTTCATGGTAGGTACGGCTACTGTTTACGCTTTCCTTTTATTAAATTGCCAAAAGGATACGCTTTCTTCCGCTCTGTGAACATCCCTCAAATGTCCGCACATTTGTATATTGTATGCGATACGAGAAAGAAGAATATTTGATAATGTATTACGCTTAAAAAGGTCATCAAACAAGTTAGATGTGGTAAATAGGCTGTGAAGTGGAACACAGCGATGCAACGAGCTGTAAAGGATGACATTTCGCTCATTGTCCTAGATGTATATGAAAGAGACTGTTATTGATGGCTGGTCAAACAATGTACTCATTCACTATTCACCTTCAGAGCTAGTTCACATTAAAGTTTATCAGCAAAACCAAAACTTTGGAATAGAAAGATGTTATTATGTACACTCCTTAAACTTGTCTGAGAAAGTGGAGTCACAGAGATTCTTTCACATTGGATCTAGTGGCATTATGACATTTTTGATGTTTTGTTGATTTTTATAAACTACTTATAAGTAGGTAACGGCCCCTCAGTAGCTCGATAGTATTGGTCATACCACAAATTGAAGTTCGAGGCCAAAGAAACTACGACAGATGCGTTACTGTCAAATCTGTCAAAGTCTCTTATGTAATTATCAAATAAAGTTTTCAGGTTTCGACAACCTTTTTATCATTCAATTTATTTGTTTAAAATAATTCCTAATAAAAAACATTACAAGCCCCTGTAATGTTTGTACACCTTTTTGTTTAATATGGCTGTCACAACTAGGATTTTCTTAAAAACACGTAAATACCTAAAAACTTTTATTTTCTCTAAACTAACATTATGACAAAATTTTATTTTAAAGAACTTAAAATGATAGGAGCCTAACGTTTCAAAGCCTGCTTTAAAAAGAAGTAAGAATTACCAGTGAACACAAACGACAGCGTGCCATATTTATCAAGACAGTATGGTTAAATTACTAAGTGAGCCCTTGCCTTATTACGGGTTAAAATTATGGGAGAGAAAATTTTAAATGTAAAATGAAACCATTTTTTGGTATTTTAACATGGCTAGACCAAGCGGGTCGCCTTGTTAACAACCTACGGAAGAAACCAAATTATAATTTAGATCTGAGATTTAATCGGTATGATAATTTAGATGGAGAACTATAGCACTGCCAAAGAAATTTGTAGGTCAAAGAGATTTTACGAATACGAAATGTGAACATAAAGCACGCTATAAAGTATTATTCTGCAATTTTCTAAACGTATGCAGAAATAGGGTTTTAATTTATGTGTAGTTAAAATTGCTGTACCAAATATTATTAACACCTGAGGTGGTACAAGCGCAATACCAACTTAGTTACTAATAATTGCGGATAATTACGTTTTTATTAAAATATCTTATATTTACATGAAAATAAGTAAATAATATTAAAGAATTAAAATTACCAATAAATTAGATATCTCAACGTCTATTTTTAGAAAGAAAGGATTTACTATTGTGAGTACGTTTCATTGTTGTGGCAATATTTTCGTGGTTTCTTTGGCCTCGAACTTCAATTAGTGGTATAGTTATTTTATATAATACTTAGGTACCCCCTTATTCATAAACATTTTCTAACTTAGTAAGCCAATAAGTATTGTTTAACCCTTTCGGTCTTATCAATATGTCAGTTAAACCCAGTTGCGAAGTTAGGAGAGGTTTATGAATAAGGGAATTAATAGTATATTTATTATGAGATGCTGTTTTTATACTCGTGCTTCATTCAATAATATTATGTTTAGCGTCATCTTTTCAGCAGAGCAGTTTATTCGTCACGTCCGTAGCCCTCTAATAAGCATAAACAAAGTGGTTTCCTCATAATAGCGCCAAGTATCCATGTAGACGAAAATTAAATATAAATATTCGCAAGCCATCTTATTGTATACTTACTACGATTTATTTACCTAGTGTATTATTCTTGATTTCGTAACATTCATATCATAATGCAATAGGTATGTAAACAGTACGTTGCAGATATATGATAATCTGGTAAACTAGTTAAGTACAGTCAAGGGTATTAATATATATACACTTTTCCATACTGATCCCTTACAAATGTGTCTATATATTAATGCACTCGACTGTACCTACTGTTCCATATTTTAGTGCTATAAACATATTCAATTGTTAGGCATAGGAAGACGTTCCGAAAAATGGTACAAAACAGGAAACCCTAAATCTGAAACACATGTTTTTGTTTTGAACTCTGATAAAACAGACAATAAACCAAGCCAAACCTTTATTTACAATTAAATAGTCCAGCTTTACTCCTCGCCTTTCCTTTTCTAATTAGTCACTAGCGGGAGCTCGACGGCAAACTTCCGGAAATCAGCAAATAGCGCTCGGAAACCTCACTGGCGGTTCTATAGCGGTTGTATAACCCCACCGGAGGTTGTATAGCGCCAGTAAATGTAGCGCTCATCAAGCGCAGGGTGCCATACAAAGTTTAACATAGTTAATTATTCAGCGCACCCTGTTCGCGCATGTTCTCAGGTCTCGCGCCTTTCGTATGGAGATTTTGCTCCGCCATATTTTTTGTAGGTAACGAATATGCCGAGCACCGCGCTGACACTCTGAGACGTGAGGCAATTCGCAGCAACTGCTCTTTATTCACATTGTGCTTATTTTATGAAATATAGCTCGCTTGTCTCCTGATTTAACGTTGTAAGCCAAAATGTTGTGCTGATTTTCTATGTGTTTACTCGTATATGTAGCTAGTAAGTTGAAAAATATGAAAAATACGTGCAGGCAATTATTCAAAGCCGAGAGTTAATTTTTTTAGTTGTTTATAAGATCATAAGATATTTTACACACATCAACATACGGTAAGTTCAAATGAATTCCTTTGTTAAGTAGGCGTGCATATTCTGAATATTAAGTTTGATAATCTCCACTCAATAATAATTGTCGTATACTTTCAAATTAAGGCATAGGTATAGAAATTTCCGTTATCTGCATAAATTCCAACTGATGCCAAATCTATATTTGTTAAGATACCTAAGTAATATGTGTACGTATTATGTTTATCAATCTTCTAATTCCAATTGCAGTATGGAATCATATAATTTAGACGACAACCTGATCTACACAAAACAATGAGGTAGTTATACTTATATCAGAAAATTAAATGCGTACTTAAACTGCCACATGACTTGAATCATATCCATAAAATTGGTGGCTAATTCATGGTTATAAAATTGAATGATAATTCTTAATAAAAGTAACATGATTTAATTTATATTATTATGGACAAAATAAGCGAACATGGGAAGATAATCTTAAAACAGTTGCACGCATTTCTTTGGCGGTCGTTGACAGTCTTCTTAGCCCAACTAGTTGGTCAATTCCTTGCCTACGAAGCTGGAAGTTTCGGGTTCAAATGCCGGCGAGGGCATTTAGTCACGTTTAAGTAGGTTTATACCTATATCTATATGTACCCATATACTATCAAATTGTATATATCGTCGCTTAGTACCCACGACACAAGCATTAACTGAGCTTGCTGTGGAACTAGATCGATTTGAGTAAGATTGGGTCTTGACATTTATTTATATAAGTTGTACTTTGAAAAGCCATTTTTCAATACATTTAGCTACACAAAACATATAATTATTGATCCTCTAAAAATATTTATACTTAATCAGAATAATAGATTATAAATATATTGTTCACCATTTATCTAAAACATTGTTTTTATGCTCCTTTTTCCTGCATTCGAGGCAGTCCATTTTTTCTACAACCTGTTATCAATGCTACTATCTACATTAGATATAGGAAAACTGTTTTTTTTATTTAGTGGAAATTAGCAACCTGAATAGATATTCAGAATAAGCATTCCATGTTTGACTCAAGAACTTAAGAACTCACCTTCACAGTGACTTCTTAAGGACCGTTCTGTAATAACACGAATTACTTATATTTTGATAAAATCCTTTTCTGATCAGCGAATCAATACAGCGTAGAAGCGATTGACAACCACAATCGCTAGATTCAACATCAATAAATATTCATAAGGCTACGTGTAACGGTTTAGAGGTGTATGCATAATTAAGGTGAGACAGTTAGCAAGCTGTTGGTAACCAAACTCATCATTTTATTCATCGTGTATCTACTCGTCGTACCCGATATGCGGTAAACGGGCATTTTCTAGACAATGTTATTGCTAGCGGAAAATCATCATTGATTTGAGACATTGTAGTCCAAACTGTTGTACGGCCATTGTGAATACTGTAGGTACCTATCTCTCGGAAACATCAAACTGAACAGTATCAGCGACTTTAAAAATCATCCATCATCAGATTTTTATATTTTTGTCATAGAAACTAAATCTTATTTCAATGTACGTTATCAATATCATCAGTCTGAACTAACATCGCTTATCAATCTTATCATCCTACAGACGTCACAGATCAAAGGCACCTTTCGCATTACATTTCGCGTTCGAATAAACGTCATAATATACAATCATTTTTAAAAGTTGCTAACTAATATTGTGTTAGTTTGAAAAGTACCTATGTACTTAGTTATCCCCAGTTGAGTTTATTGCTTCTGTTATAGAAAACACCCGGTATAACATCAGCTAACTTTTTAATATTATATACCTATAATTAATTTACGTTGTCTTCCTTTTATTCCTAAAACCTAGCAACATAAATATAAACCTGATTAGGGATCCTTAAAACATACACTATACCTATGTATGTAGATTATATAAAATAAGCAAATTTAATTGAAAAAAGTACGCCTCAGTGCACTTGCTTAATTTATAAATTCCTTACGCTTGTGGTGCAAATTCGGGTACAAAATTTACATTACTTTTACTCAATACATGGGAAAATTTACAAATCCAATATCGTTTGCATATTAATCCCTCTTATGTATCTCTGAATACGAATGAGGCTAGTAGTCTCAGCAACCCCTCGCCACGAACTAAAATAACCAGTAATAAACGTCGCACTGCCCTTGACATACATTTACCTGTGATTTACGCTATAAGTGCTTACTGATAAAACATATGTAATTTATTTACTTAAGTGGAATTTAACGCAAATGGCCTGACGTAGAATACAAACACGGAATGTTTGCTACAGCAAATTTAGGATAACTGCCAAAATTATTTTAACAAGTACAAGGTACAGTGCTACCTGCAGTTCTTTGAATACTTGCTTATTTCTCACTACTCACTGAAATGAAGATATACACAATTTATGGTAAAGCAATAGAATACAAATTTGCATCTAATTTGAAGTTTTTCCTGTGACTAAAAGCGCTCAACTACTCGAGCTTAAGTATTCCTGTAAACGCATTCAACACTTAGGAAATAACAATGTTTTAGGTACCTATATTTAGTATATTCCATTTAGGTTATGCGCTTCGTCATGTTTGTTCAGTTTGCTCTATATTGGCTTACTCCGAAGGCAGACCGCTTACAAAATTTAATGTAAATAGGTCAATGTTTGTGTTAGTTGTTTATCGTTCCGAAGTAAGCGTCTGCCTCACATGCCATTTTGTCTAAAAGGCTGCACTTCCAAAGTTTTAGAATAACAGCTCTTTTTGCTCGTTTAGCGATGTGGCGTTAAAAGCAAATATCGCTAGGGACGCTGTTAATGTAGTTTGGGTGGGTAACCGTGGGTATCGTTTAATATTGTGTTATAGGTGTGCGTAATTACTTTAAGAAACATGTTTCGTTTTACGATATTTTTACGAGCTCTGCTTGTAAATATAATTTCTACCATGTTATTATTACGGCTTAACTCTAATATTAGGTACCTACATCTTATACTTCATATGGTTGGTATTATAATATTTTGTGGCTTCAACAATTACATAATTGATGACGAATTCTGGTTACTTACAGGCAAGGGAACATAAGAATTGTAGGTTTATTACGTAAAGCTGTCGTGGTTTCACAATTTCACAGTTGATTAAAACGATATATTATTCACGGGCTTGCTGGCAGGTAGAGAAAGCTATGTCTGTCGTGTTCATGTCGACATTGCTAATGCATTCCTGAGGGCCGTGGCCAGCTAGACATTGTAGGGTTATAATGCGGTGCCAGCGACGTGCACATTGCACACTTGTGCAATTAAATATTCTATCCAGGGGCCGACTGCGACGTTCAAGGTGTTGCTTCTTTGTCGCACTTGTGCATTTGTACTTAAGTGTAACAGGGAGAACACAAGTCGATCGTGGTTCTGAGGCATTATCGTCGATGTCCACATGCGTTTTATCAAGCTCGGCGTTCTAAGGAGCCTGTAGGCTCTTTATCATTTTGTAGGCCTCGCCGTCACGCCCTGACAAATGTGCAAATGTGAAAGTGAGGCAAATCACGATAAAATGTAAATGAAATATTTCAAAATATTAAATATATTAATATTTCATAATATTGACACCAAAAGAATTAAAGAAGGAAAGGGTTCGTTTGGCATAGTGATACTAATTGAGTCAAATATGTGTACGTATTTATTTCTACCACAGTTATAAAAAAAAATATCATGCTTCGATAGACCGTAAATAATTAATAACTTGATTCGAATTCCAGGCCGCTTGATATAAAATTAATTAATGGAATGTTTATTATTGCAGGTACTAAAATATCTCCAGCATAAACGAGTAGGTATTTATAACATTGTTATATTTAAGTGTCGCATTCGGCAAATAATCAGGCATATGAAGAATATATGGCGGTTAACATCACAAGACCAATTAAATTTAATCAGAAATATGCTCCAATTATGAAACTGAATATACTTTTGCAATAATGGAAATAATGCAGGTAGGTAAGTCACTAATTAACAGAGTGCGGTGCCAAAAAAAAACGCCTATAGAGTTGGAGCGTAAAATTTTATCGACCTTTTAGCTATCAATAAATTCAGTCACCTTTTACATCTCTGCCTTGAACATTAACCTATTTAATTCGGCAATTTGAGTTTGACCTCTTGTATTGGATTAAAAGTAAATTGTATGACATTTAATTGTCATTTCTGCCACTAGTCCTTTTACAACGAATTCGCGTTTGAAAAAAATGGTTAATCCAAAACGATAAACAGACAACGAATGGACAATGTAACGACTTTTGGCAGTGCAAAAAGGCGACAAATTCTTCATAATTTTTGATACGCGATCAACATCTTTTGCCTTTTTCTACTGCCATAGCTGCAAAGGTCAGAGTTTGGACAGAGTATACCATATAGTTTGTATGACTAACTTTGATTAAGGCTAAGGCCTTCATAATGTACATTTTTTTGCAATCGACCTCCAAATTAAAATTTATGAAAGACTGTAAATCTAATAATTGGGTTCATTTACAGTATATTTATGCATTATAGATTTGGGATTTATTTATAGTATATTTATTTGGCAAAAAGTACCATATTTCCTTATTTTAGATTTGTTATTTTGAATTGATTAACTAAGTATTTTTTTATTAATATTGACATAAAATACAATTTCTTCTTGACAAAAAACAACACATTCTTAAAACTAAAATACTAATAACTAACAAATTGTAGTATAGAATAACTATACTGGTTGGGCTAAACCAGCTTGCCTAGGAAAAGGACATTCAATTTTCTATGCGCAACTACTTAACTCTTCGCGCCTATTTTTTTTTAATTAGCCGCGTTTTTCTACTGACAGGCTGGTTGGCCAGAGTTATGTTTCAAAGATACCAAAAAGGGTATTAAATACTTTTCATTTTCAGTTTTTTTTAAGTAAAGGGTGTTTTTTGAGAGTTATAGAACTTTGAAATGGAATAAAACAAAGATGTTATTTTTTAATTGACATAAAATTAACTTTATTCGATAGAATATTTTATGCCATTACATTTAAATGACAGTTCTGGCATATGCCGGCCACGGCTGGCTCGGACGTACTCTAATCTTGAGGTCCAGTTTTCGATGACTTTTTCTAACATTTGTGGCCGAATTTTGTTTAGTGATGATGCTCACTTTTGGTTGAATGGATACGTCAATAAACAAAACTGCCGTATTTGGAGTGATGATAACCCTCAAGCGTATGTTGAGACACCGTCACATCCAGAAAAATTTACTGTTTGGTGTGCTTTTTGGGCTGGTGGAATAATTGGTCCATATTTCATTAAAAACGACGTTGGCCAGAACGTCACAGTCAATGGTGACCGCTATAGGGCCATGATTACTGACTTTTTCGGTCCACATTTGAACAATCGTGATGTGCAAGAATTGTGATTTCAACAGGACGGGGCAACATGCCACACAGGTCGAGCCACAATTAATTTATTGAAGGAAACGTTTGGTGATCGCTTGATTTCACGTTTTGGACCCGTGAATTGGCCTCCAAGATCGTGCGATTTAACACCACTTGACTATTTTCTGTGGGGATATGTGAAATCTCTAGTCTACGCCGATAAGTTTGAAACCATTGACCACTTGGAGGACAACATTCGCCGCATTCTTGCCGATATACGGCCACAAATGTTAGAAAAAGTCATCAAAACTGGACCTCCAGATTAGAGTACGTCCGAGCCAGCCATGGCGGGCATATGCCAGAAGTGATATTTAAAATGTAAAGGCAAAAAATATTCTATCGAATAAAGTTAATTTTATGTCAATTAAAAAATAACATCTTTGTTTTATTCCATTTCAAAGTTCTATACCTCTAAAAAAACACCCTTTAAATGTGGATACTTATAGTAATTTTCTATTACATTGAATAGTAACTACTGGCTACAAACGAACAGCTAAAAACTAAAATTGTTATTATGAGAGTTGTTCTG
>JALPQI010022823.1:0-14569 GCA_025490895.1 Thaumatotibia leucotreta
CTCAATTTCCCCTCTTATATTTATCAATAGGCATCAAACGAATCATCAAATTGCTGTCCCGTTTTGCTCGCGGGTGGTCGCTCGTTACATACACTAATACCACTCAGCTCCTTATTACAAGCCGTAAATAACTCGGGATCACCCGAACAATTGTTTGTTTCTTCGTCATGAAGGAAGCCACCTTTACCATTAGCAACGTCCAGAATAATGTGTTTACATTTAAAACGATAATACTGGCATCCTTCCCTCAAAAGCGGTACCTATAACGGTTAATAAATAATAATAATAGGTGGTTGTGTGATTTATAAATTCTGTTTGTTTTTATACGTACCTATAAAATAAGGAAAAGTGTACTGCAAAACGAGGGAATGCTCATTCTATCCCCCACTCTACGAAATTCGTCCGATTCACAAAACTGAATTCGTCGAAATTCGTTGATTTCGTAGAGTCACACACACACACCCACCTTTTGTATCGTTAGTATTGCTGTAAATTAGGCAATCGCCCCACTAAAAGCGAGTAGGTAAAGGATGAGCTGTCGCTAGACGCAAAATCTCTCAGCGCACATTCTGTAAATACAAAGAGTTTGAAGATCTCTCATCAAGATCATACTATTATCTCTTTCACTATTACCGAGTGTCAACAGGTATGGTAGATATAGCATGACACTTTCATTCCCCAGATAGTTTCAGGGTAGGAATAGGTAAAATATTTGAAGGAATCAAATTGCGAATCGATTTTGACACTTAACCGATGATGAGATTAAAAATCTACCTACGTGAACCTTAGAGCTAAATTAAATGGCGATTCGTATAAGGGTGGTTATTCCCACCCTACCTGTTACTGTTACTAATACTTTGTTACAGATGTAGTGAGAAATTACTTGCCTTCGGAAACGTTCGTAAACACATGCTGTTTCAGGCAGTGTCCACCGAGTCTGACTGAAGTAGCTTGACAGCTATTACTGTCAGTCTCAGTGAGATAGACTGAAACAGCATGACGTTGACGAACGTTTCCGAAGGCAAGTCATTTCTCACTACATCTGTACCAGTGGTAAAGCTAAAGTAAATATTAGTAGCAACTGTAAATTATACCAGTCGTTATTAGAAAACAAACAAAAACTAAACAAGCCTAAAACCTGCATTATTTCACCCAGCACTTTTAAAAAACAAATTGGTTTTATCACCAACTTAAGACCTTAAGCCTAGAGTTCACATACATTTTTAGACAAAATTATTGATATATATGGCTATTACCATAAAAATATTATATGTGCCAAAGACGTCAAATGGTACCTATGAAAAGTCAACCATATTTGTTTACATTGTTTTTGTTTTCTACTGACGAATGGCTTAATTTAACCGATCTTATGCCCGCCTTCCACTGCGAGCGGAACGGACTCATTAATGGCTCCGTTTAACTTACACCGCTGGTGTGACTTACAGCCGTCAAGTGCATACTAGCACTTGGACAGCGATGAATGTGAAATGGAACCATTAATGAGTCCGTTCGGTTCGCAGTGGAAGGCGGGCATTAGTCTTGCCAATCTTGCATTATTTTACATTAACCCCAAAAAAATACAAAATAAGTACAATGTCATCTAACGATTTACAACAAAGGCTTCAACATTTTGTTGTTTAAGAGAATTGTTGTTCATCCCTCTGAGAATCACAATTTAGATTGATGACAGACCTAGCCATTTGTCGGTCCCAAAACTTTTCCAACCTATCTCATGATATATAAGTCAATTTGCAAATATGTTGCCGCAAAGTTATGGTATATTTTTGCAGATAACTTTGTATTCTAGGAAATCTTGGGCCAGCCGTACACCTATAACTTATAAGGACGGGGCTATACTAAGGAATGAGATAGTGATATTCACCTCTCATTCCTTAGTATAGATCCGTCCTTATAACTTATGTTACGAACTTACAGTAGTACGTAGTGTACGGCTGGCCTTATAGCCCAAATCAACCTAGGTACCTACGTAACGATTGGTTGAAAAAAACACATTAAAATAGAGTGTTAACTGTCGTCGTTAATGATATTTTTTTTTTTGTAATATCGATAAATAATAATGAGAATAATAATTTCTAACATTTTCTATATTAAACTGCTCATACAAGGTCAAATTAATAGTATTGCCAAAAATGTATGAACTTGAATAGCGAATATTTTGTATACAATTGTGTTAACTTATGATTAAAACCAGCTTGTAACAGTTCACACTTTTATTGTATCACCTCAATTCACTTCTTATTCAAACCAACAGTATTAACAATACAATTCAATTCTCGAATATCACTCAACGACATCCAACGATCGAATGAATTTTAAATATAATAACGAACTACCTACAAACATAGAAAATGGTATATCGAACAAAATGGTAAACTGAGTCAATCACATAACTTATTTAATGTAAAATATAAATTGCTAACATTCGGCCGTCCTGAATATATTCCCGTCCCGGGAATTCTTAACAATTTGTAATTCTAGTAATGTGCTCATAAATTATATTCAATAGAAATACAGAGCAAATGACTACTGCATATGACACATACATTTATAATGTAACCTCATTGTACACACTTACATTTTACTAGTAAAATTATACAAAAATAACATTAATTTTATTTCGTTTGATGCTACTTAACAAAATATAAATTGCTATTTTTCACAATGCAAGTATTTGTTTGCAACATTTTATTATGTACTAAGCGCTTAATCAATCATTTCACAAATCATTAATTAATTAATATTTATATAATTCATAAATATTGAAGCCTCATTCACATCTTCAATATTTAGCCTTAGGGTACTAGACCTCATACATATTTCTAGTACCCAACTTATGAAATACATGAAAACCTCCTTCATATTTTCCATGTATTATACTATCTTTACATGTTCAATACTAAAACCTCCTTCCTGTTTTAGTACACAAATCATAAATCAATATATGGAAGCCTCATACATATCTCCCATATACGAATATTAGAAATCAAGATAATATACCGTACTAAAATCTCTTGCCTATTTTAGTACAATAAAATTCTAATAACTCTTAATATCAGTTTAATATGAGACAGTCTTAACACCAAATCGATATTCATTATTAAATTATTCAGACATTTCAGATTCGATTTCAAAATAATTTTCATTGACATCATTTCCATCATTATTATCGCTTTCATCACCAAATCTTTCAAATACTAGCCAAGGATGAATTTTGTCCACAGCAAATACACTCTTAAATTTCTTGCTGCCCTTCCTGGACAGTGGAGTATCCTCAACTTCATATCTATCACATCCTAACACTCGAGTGATGCGATATGGACCCCTTAGTTTAGGAATCAACTTTTTACTTTGACCCGTAGACTGTATCTCTCTCTCAATCCTTACTAAATCACCAACTTTATATTCAACATGTTTCCTTTTTCTATCATATCTATCTTTTTGTTTTTTCTGATCAAGTTCAATGTATTCTGTAATTTCCTCCCTAACTACCTCTCTTTCTACATTATTCTCATCTATAGCTACTCCTAACCGCAACAATGCATCGGACATACCGGACAAATTTGTGCCAAATAATGCTTGTGCGGGTGTCTTTCCAATACCTTTATTTAAAGTATTATTCATACCCCATTGCACTTTAGATACACTATCATCCCAAACTCGTTCTGATTTCCCTATATTACAAGCCGTTAATGCAGCTAGTAAAGTCCTATTGTATCTTTCTACCTGGCCATTGGCCCTTGGGGTAGAAACTGCATTAAGTATATGCTTGACTCCTAAATTATTTAAAAAGTCCTTAAACTTATGAGAGGTAAATGAGGTGCCTCTATCTGAAATAATTCGCTTTGGTACTCCAAATGTATCAAAATAAGCGGTTAATGCTTTTATGCTACTGGCTGTCTTAGTGTTTTTAACGGGTGTAATAATGATGAATTTCGTAAATGCATCAATTATTAATAACATATGAGTATTTCGGTGTTTACTCCTTACAAACGGACCTAGATGGTCTATATGAACCGTATGGAATGGTTCAGCAATTTTCTCTATAGGACGTAACTGACCAGCCTTTTTAGCAACAGGGACTTTAGTGTGTGCGCACTCTAAACAAGACTCTACATACTTTTGAATAAATTTTCTCATTTTGGGAAACCAGTAGGTGGATTTAATTTTGTCAAATGTTTTATCGAAACTAAAATGGCCTATATCATCATGGTTGCATTTCATAACTTGCCATCTTACTGCTTTGGGCACAACCCATCGATGTCCTTCTTTTGTGATTCTATATAGTAAATTTCTTTTGACTGCAAAGTTCTTGGATATTTCAACTATATTGTTTGTAAGTTTATCATTAAGTATATTAACGCAACGTTGAATTTCAGGATCATTTTGTTGTACAGTAGCTATCCAATCCACGGTAATATTTTTAACTTCATAAATCGTTTCATTAACGGGATTGCGGCTCAACGCGTCTACATGAGCCATCGATTTGCCCGGTTTGTAATTTATTGCAAAGTCATACTCTTGAATTACATTCCACCAACGTGCGACTCTAGATATAACATCCTTTTTTTCAAAAGTAGCTCTCAAAGAATTACAGTCCGTGACGATGGTGAAATGTATGCCCAAGAGATAGACTCTAAATCGTTGCAATGATGTTACCACGGCTAGTGTCTCTAAGTCATACGAGGTAAAATGTACCTCTTCAGGGGACGTCTGCCTACTGTAGTATGCAACAGCTTGAAATGGTTCTGACTTATCTTTTCTTTGCAATAAAATACCGGCTACACCTAATTTAGACGCGTCGGTGTGCAACTCTATTTCATAAGATGGGTTGAAAAAAACAAGAATAGGTATATCCGTTAAAGCATTTTTAAGCTGATTAAATGAGTTTTCTTCTTGTTCTCCCCAGATAAATTTAGAATCTTTCTTTAAAAGTTTCGTTAATGGTCTTGCAATAATAGAGAAATTTTTCACAAATCGCCGAAAGAAACTGGCCAACCCTATGAACTGCCGTACTTTGTGTTGGTCAGTGGGCAGAGGAAAATCTTTCACCGCTTGAATCTTTTTCTCGCCTGGCCGAATACCATTTCGATCTACTTCAAACCCCAAATATTCAATAGATGTTCTAAAGAAGTTACACTTTTCTAAATTAAATGTCATTCCAGCGTTATGAAACAACTGTAAAGTGGATCTCAATTTTTGTAAACAATCGTTTACGTCCTTAGATGGTATGATTATATCATCCATATAAGCAAACGCTTGTTTGAAACGAGCGTTACCTAGAATATTGTTTATTGTTCGCTGAAAATTAGCTGGTGCATTACTTAGGCCAAATGGCATCCTATTAAATTGGTAATGACCATCTGGGGTAATAAAAGCCGTAAGATGTTTCGAAGGTTCTGCTAATGGTATCTGGTAATAACCAGACGCCAAATCTAATGTAGTATAGTACGTAAATCCTGCTAAACTATCCAATTGATCATCTATCCGAGGCAATGGATAGTGCTCTTTAATCGTTTTCTTATTCAAAGCTCTGTAATCTATGCACATACGGTAGCCACCAGTTTTCTTTTTTACCAATATGATAGGTGACGCATATTCAGAAGTAGATTCACTAACAATCCCTGACTCCTTTAATTCACTAACCATTTCCCTCACAACTTCCTTTTCAGCATAGGACAATCGATAGGGACGGTACACTACTGGAGTTTTATCATTAAGTTGGATATTCATGGAAACAGAACTACAGCACCCTAGTTCTTTGATACTAAATGCGAAACATTCACGGTATTCATTTAACAAAGCAACTAGTTCATCCGATTCCTGCTTACCTATTGATTGGTCTACATGTATTATTTCTAAAGTGATTTCTCTGTCAATGCTTGATGATGAACACAATTCTATTTTATTGACAGTATACTCGCGGGCTTCTTTTGCCATACATGCCCGAGTAATAACACTGTTTTGAGAAAATTCAAAAGACTTAGTTGATAACCCTTTTACTAATAATCTTCCTTGACCATTGACTACATTTATCAAACCAGGTATGATTTCAAATTCTTTTCCGGGTAGCGTATTCAAGCCATACTCCACATAAATATTGCCATTATAAATTGGTTTAGTATAGAAATCCATAACGGTTAAGCTATTTATAGTGACAGTGTTCTTAGAAAATAATGAAATAGATTTGTGTTCATCCTCTTCTCAAACTAAAACTATCATTAGTTTTAAGGGTTATTATATGATCCTGTTCAGTGAATGATTGTCCTATTAATAAAGCTGTATTCAAATAGGCATCGGGTACAATAAAAACTTCAACGCTGGCTTCCACTGAATCGATAACAATATTCATCATAAGCCTACCTATTGTCTGAACCACAGAATCCCCGAAACCCTTTAACACAGGCAAATTTTCTCGAGACCAATGATCAAACATAGTACTTGCATCTGTTAATCTCAAAAGCGTACACTGGCTGCCAAAATCTATAAAGCAAGATAAACTCATTTTATTTGCATATGCAGTTTTGTAATATTTTTGATCTTTGGTATTAGACGTGTCTAGTCATAACACTGTCTTCACATCAGGGTACTTCTTAACATTGCAATCCGTGGCAACATGGCCAATTCTCGAACAAGTATCGCATTTCTTTATTGGTTGTTTACATTTAAAGTGAGGGTGTCCTTCCTCACCACAATTAAAACACTTAACGGTTTTACTATCTGGCTTGGAGCCCTTGCTAGCAACCTGCTTGTCATTTGTTTGTCGTGACATAATTCTAGGCTTAGTACTTTTCTGATTACGTAAATAAACTAACAATTTGTCTGGTTCAGTAAACTGGGCTGCCTCAGCACTTGTTTTTACTGCTCGGTCATCAATGCCTAACAGAATGCAGTCTACTGCATCGGTACCTGTGATCCTACACCTATTAAGTAACAAAACTTTTTCATAATAATAATCTTCCAACGAATCTCCATATTTAGCGCGTTTATCAAGCATCTCTGTTAACAGTAAACCATAATTTTCTTTGCTTGGAAAAGCAGTTTTCAATTTAACTTGCCATTCGGACCAAGTGTGCTTCAAACTCGTTAAACCTTGATACCATTTTTGAGCCACCCCAGCTAGTTTAGGTAGCGCATAGTGAACAATTTGGCGTTCACTCCAACTGTAAATACTTGCAGTTTCGTTGACTTTATTCAACCAAACGTCAATGGTTTGACTTCGGTTTGCGGGGTCAAATTCTGGCAGTACGTTCATTACGGGGAATCTTTCAACATTATCTGATCGAACAGATCTAAATAAATCTTTTAGTGTGCTAACTAATTCATTATCATTATACCTCGCTTGACTGGTGCGGCTCCGGCGCGACTGCGACCTCCCTCGACTGCGGCGCGAGCGTGACCAGCTGCGGCGCGAGCGGCTGCGGCTGTGGCGCGGTCCCCTCGAGCTGCGATGCACATGTGACGGAATGCGATGCGTGCGGGAACGGCTACGGCGCGATCGTGAGCGGCTACGTCGTCTGCTCCCCCTCGATCCTTCGGAATTGATGCGGCTGCTCCTCCCGCGGCTGCCTCTGGATCGGCTACGTCTTGTACGGCTGCGCCGCACACGATCGCGTGCTCTGCTACGTCTGCTTTCCGAGTCCTCATCGTCGCGATTATCGCCCGGAAGTGGGGGCGTACGTACATTTCTGTCATCCTGTTCTTCCATACTGAAATCGAAATAATTAAACAAGTACAACTGTCTTACTTGCAGTTTCCATGGTTAATTAAATAAACGTTATTTATTTATTATGATGAAGTTATTATGTACAATTAGTATGTTAACATGAGTTATTACGTATATATCTGTTTAATTGTCATAGACCACGCATCCAAACTGGTTGTGAGTTCTCATATTGTACTTAAAGTGTTATTGGCAAATTTAACTACATATTACGTATTGTTTTCCACTTATTGTAAATTCTCCATAAAATTCAAACACTGTCTTAATTACATCTTGATTTATATAACATATTTAAAAATA
Source organism: Thaumatotibia leucotreta (assembly GCA_025490895.1). NCBI lineage: Eukaryota > Metazoa > Arthropoda > Insecta > Lepidoptera > Tortricidae > Thaumatotibia > Thaumatotibia leucotreta. The sequence goes on from JALPQI010022823.1 coordinate 8,042, forward strand.
ACGTCAAGATAGCCAAATCACTCGTTAAATGTAACCGCATTTAAAACCAAATAGCAATTACCTGTGGCGTTTTGAGCTCGTTTCCAACTTCTGACTTGTTAACTTATGATTAAAACCAGCTTGTAACAGTTCACACTTTTATTGTATCACCTCAATTCACTTCTTATTCAAACCAACAGTATTAACAATACAATTCAATTCTCGAATATCACTCAACGACATCCAACGATCGAATGAATTTTAAATATAATAACGAACTACCTACAAACATAGAAAATGGTATATCGAACAAAATGGTAAACTGAGTCAATCACATAACTTATTTAATGTAAAATATAAATTGCTAACAATTGTATCCTATAGATACAAACCTAATAGTGTTGTATTCTCATGACACTCATGACCACTAACAAATTATAATCATGCTGTTTCATTTACGTAGCAAAACTCAAGAAAACTATTTAGACGCTCATAACGCTTATAAAAACGACGCAACAACTTTCTTTAGGAAAACTAACTAAAGTATATTTTTCTTACTCGCAGAAATGTCAATAACAGGCAGTTTGAAAGCTTAATTAAACTGCTACATTGGCACTCGCTGCTCAACAGTTTTGAGAGAAATACTTTTAAAAATATTTTATTTCTACATGCTTTAAAAATGTCTTACCTATACGGGAAGATAAAAAACACACATATTTATTTGAGAGATTTTTGTTTACATTAACGACGTCCATCATTTTTGAAAATGACCCATTTATCTAAGGACGAGTACTATCAATTCTAAAAATAATATTGGCATCGAATTTGGAGTCACCTTATCTAGTTATCAATTTACAACATTATGCTTGTTCGATGTAAATTATATTGGGTATATCATAAAATTGATTACCCTCAAAAATATAGGAAGACAAAAATACATCAAATTACTAAACATAGGTACCTAAAAAGAACTAACTACTTAGTTGGGTCACCGAGATCCCAACCTTGCTTGTTCAATGAATTTGACATTTTATCTAATTATTTAATGGGATTGACATTTAAATGGGTGTCTACTACGAGCTACCATATTACCTAGGTTATAAATAAATTAAGAATCGCGATAATAAAAGACAGACAATATAAGGTGGAAGTACTAGTACCCGACGCTGTACCAATACTCGTCATCATAGCTTGAGTTGCCATCGATAAGATAAAATCTACCTACTATTAGGGCATATAAACGACGATAAATGTATGTGCCTTTTATGCTTCATATCCCAACTTTGAAATAATTAGCTTAAACCTAATTATTTGCATAATTTTAAGACAGGCTGTCATTTATTAGGACTCTGTGTTAATATTTTCAATGTCCTAAATGTGACATTCAAACTTGTACTAAGGTGCCATCGATTTGGACTATCAGAAAAAGCACCTGACACTTACTCGTACAATGGAGTGATTAAGAAAATTTGCAATTTTGATATTGTGTGTCATCCTATAAAATAAATACTATTTAACAAAACTTACAGACTCCTCACCCAAAACAATGCCAATACTTTCTGTAGATTTATTTAATAATATAACCAAAATATCGTTATTCAAATAAATATTCTAACATGTTACGTACTGGTACTAAACGTAAGGCTACGATTTTCTCTAATTCCGTGTCCCAACAATATTGTTGTCAAGCATAATGCCACGCATCCATGATCAAACGCTTTGACTGCAGACGCGTAATGCCTCACATAATGCAACTGCATTATATACAGATACCTGTGATATACAAGTGTATGCACGGATATCTGTTTTATATACAGCGTGGAACTGAACTACGTTCCTTCCCGCCACCGACCAAGTCTACCAACCATTACGATGAACTTTCAGTATAGTACCAACTACGAAATATCTTTAATAAAAATAACCCTTCATACAAAGTGAGTGATTAGTTCAATAGTAAGGAAAAGTTTTCAAATTTTCCATGTACGCTTTCGATGTTGGTCCCATACTGAAAATTCATCGTAATGGTTGGTACACTCGGTCGGTAGCGGGAAAGATCGTCTTTTCGTTCCACGTTGTATAAGTTTGTTCATTTAGGTATTTATTTAAATAAATGTAAGGGTAAGATTATGAAATGAAATATTTATTCAAATAGAAAAAATAATAGTACAATGACAATAAAGTACTGGGCAGTAGTACCTACTTAATAATACTACTACTTACATAAAACGCTTATTTGTTATCGCATTATATGAAACACAGAAATTAATACTGTAGCAAAAAAAATCCTTAAATTGTCTTATGGCTTGCGTATTTTTTATTTTGCAGAGTTTTGTTGTTATATTTAGATTACCGCGGCCGTAAATTTCCCACCTAAAATCTCAACGTCATCATTTACTATGTACAATTAGGGCATCAAAGCCTGTATTGTTAATTCTGCTCGATATAATCGCAAAGCTCCCTTTGACGTATCTGGAAGCCATCATAAGTGCCCAATTATAGCTAATCTGAATTAGCTTCATGTTACATAAATTATGGCTCGTTGGGGAAACGTTTTAGGTTAATAATTGCAATTAATTATAAATTCTACTCTGCACCATAATGAAGTGATTTGCGTTACAAATTCCACAAATGAATAGAAATTTTGTTCGCGTAGAAATACAAAAATTATATAATATGTACTTAATTTTGGCCATTTCAGGGCGGGGGCAGGGGCAGGGACTAAGTACCTAAATGCAATCATATACCGGGATATGAAATCTCCAAAATTATTATCTGATGACAAAATCGGTTCAATCAGGACTGACCATCCGGATACGCAGACTTGCGGATGACTCAATTGAGCACTAACTCATGTAAATTAAGAAACAAGTTGGTACCTACATCAGTTTTATATCTGGTTTTAGAATAGGAAGGTGAAATTGCATATAAATCGAAAAAACAAAGCTGTACTTATTGGTAGTTCTTTAGAAATTAAGTGGTATGAGAACAAAAAATATTATTATTCTGACTGCTACATAATGCAAAACATTTTTACCGTCAGTAATGTTTTATGAGGGATGTTATTATGGAAAATGTACAATAATAAAATAAATATCCTGTGACACTAATACACAAATCGCACTAGTACCACGTGACGCTCAATTAAGGCTTGTGATGTGACCAAGCGACGATATATATAGAAAATAGATAGTATCTATATACTTAAATACATAGACAACCCAACAAAGGAACAAATAAGTAGTTACCACGACTATTTGTTCCTTTGTTAGGTTGTATATAAATACACAAATAGTGCCCTCGCCGGGATTGGAACCAGAACCTCCAGATTTCCTTCCTTAAACAGCTAACTAGGTTACGAATGTATTTCATGATTATCAATCACTGTCACTCATTTATTTGACAAATTGTACGGTAAGGCAGTAATTTAACTAACTAAGGTGGAAGTACTAGTATCCGACGCTGTACCAACACTCGTCATTATAGCTTGAGTTGCCATCGATAAGATAAAATCAACTATTAGGGCATTTAAAAGATGATTACTGTATGTACCTTTAATGCTTCATGTCCCAACTTTGAAATAATTTGCTTTATATATATATCTATTGAGACTGCCAGCAAAAGCTTCTGGCGCTTACTCATACAATGGAGTTCACTAAAAAAATAGCAATTATGAGATATTTTGATATTGTCACCCTATAAAAAATACTATTTAACAAAACTAACAAACTCCTCTCCCAAAACACATGACAATACTTTATGTAGAATTATATGCAAAATATCGTGATTCAAATAAATATAACGTCACGGGTTAATTACCATGCATGTTTTAAATGTTATACTTATGCCGCGGCCACGAAATTGATCTAAAGCGACCGGCTTAGCGGAAAACGTATGGTGCTCCCTCTCGTACCCATATCGGCATTCGCTCCAACTCATGGATTCGCTCGCCGCTGGTCGCCTTAGACCAATGTCGTGGCCGGGCCGTTAAGGTGCGAGTGCGTGCTTACATCTTTGTCATAGCGTAATATATCGCATGGGGATATGTTTCAACTTTTCAGATTAGTACTGTTGGAAGTAAAGTACAATATTATTAGAACCGTTCGTTATACATTAATTTTGGCATGATTTTAACTTTTCGTCGGTTTCGGTTCTGGGTTAATCATAATTCATAACTTCAAGTACTCATTTATTTATATACCTACACATCTACGTCTCCATAAGTTTCGTTTTGTTATTTATGTGAATAGGTACAGATTATAGCTATATTTAACTCTTGGAATTTATGTTGGCACCGAGTCCATGTAACAATCACAATACAACATAAAACAACGCTGCGGCGCGGCGCGAAGCAATTGAAATAAAACACTGTTTTATCGATTAATGAAACAAATTTATGCAGGAATTAACATAATAGTGATATTGTAATTCTAGTTTTGCCTATTTTAATAGAGAAATAAAGTTTGTCCATAAAATATTTGATGTAGAGGCCATATTAATTTTATTGTCCTCGAATGCCTGAACGTTTTCCGATAAACCACTAAATTACCATTTACAAAGCAACCAAAGCCTTTGGTCACGCAGTAGCTACATATAATAATTATATGCTCCGCCATTCAGAGGTACAAGAAATTTCTTCTCGGTAGGTATCTAAATCATTTTTTTAAATGTGATGTTATCGGGGCAGAGAGGTTCCACATTATCGATGGCGCTTACGCCTCTCGGCGGTATTTGTACATAATTATACGACCTTACAAACATAACGCTATAAGCGTCATCGACAATTTGGTCCATTTGCCCAGATAACATCACAAATGCATAACTTCTTCATAACATGATATGCATTTAATAATAAGTTAGCTTGTTTGCTCGATCCACTAAGTCCGCTTCGGATAAAAAGAAAACAAACAGGAGACAGCGAGAAATATTGCCATTCGGACGGCGGCAGGTGCGCTGCTATAACTGGCTACGAGTCTGTATCGGAATAAAGTTATGAGTATAGCTTTATTGATTTGGTGATTTAGAAACGTTTAGTAGATACTACAATTTGTTTTGTCACTACTGCGTTTTGTTTATTTTATAAAATGGGGCATAAATCACATCACAACTGGACTGGCTGGTTAAGCTGACCTATTACAGTCCACTGCTGCCCGTAGGCTGTCCTATTACTTATGCGTATGGACGAATTAGGAGGTATATCGTCCATATATCATCATCATCAATAGCCACACCATCCTTGACGGATGATTGTTGGAACGCTGTGTTAGTTATTGTTCAGACGCCTTGTACAGCTGCACTTTGCCGCATAAGTTGCATGTGTATTGTGAGTCTGAAGGTGAGGCTATGCCACTGGCTAGGATGGCCTGGCTCTCTTTTTTGTTGCAGTTTTTCCAGCCGCCACACTTGGTCGTGCTTCTTTATTCCTGCGCTGAGGTCTTTACGCCACTCAGGTCCTGCTACTGTACTGTGCAAATAACATGATTTATTGATTTCTGTAGGGCAAAAATAAATATCTAAGTTCTCTAATTTAGCTAAATATTGTTTCACTACAACCTGTTCTAGTGCCTAAATGTGTACATAATAAATGCACTGAACATTTTTCTATATAGACTTGTACTTATTACCTACTACTCACCCTGGAAAAGCTCTTTCAAATATAGAACGTTTTTGTATTCATTGTTTTTCTCTAGTTTCAGTGTCCCAGAGGAAAACTGTGGATTCATCTCATTGTAATGCATTACGTGTAGATATAAATAATAAGAAAGCCAAAAATGTAATTTTACTTTTATTTGACTACTACAAGTGTAACAAATGATATCATATCTTTATTACGTACATATTCTACAGTAAATTATTTTATGCAAATATGTAGACGCCATGTGGTGACGGCAGTAAGAGTAAGAATACATTTGACACCACCTAACTCCTTCTGCGGGTGTCGTAAGAGTCGACTAAGGAATAGAAGTGTCACTGACTATTATTCCATAAAAGATTGATGATTGGCAGCAGCGTCATCATAGTGGACACATTACTGCGATTGCCAATCCGCTTGCCCAGCGTGGCGATTATGGGCATTTACCTCCTAATGCGTTTATACGCATAGATAATAGGAGAGGCCTACGTTTAGCAGTGGACTATCATAGGGTGATGATGTTGATGTAAACGCGCGCAATACAGGTTGATTGTTTGTTGATGAAATTTTAATAAAAAAATCTGATTATCCATTAATTTCCGCCTAATAATATCTCACGGTTTGTATGTAACATGTGCTAACATGATTGGTGCGACAGTATGTCGCCGCGAGATAGATCTCCCATCCTTCACTAGCTATATTAACAAAAGAGAGACGGATATACTATCTCGCGGCGAGATACTGTAGCGCCAATCATGTGCTAAGCATACAGATAGACTTTTCTCGAATCGGAGGTCGGTCCCATAGTAAAAGTTCATCAATATGACCTCAGAATTAAAACCCTAATCTTCGGGCGCACGAGCGCAGAAATACCAAATAGGAGTTGAAGTGGTCGCCATGGAGAAGCGGTGGGCTCATCA
>JALPQI010022824.1:0-21532 GCA_025490895.1 Thaumatotibia leucotreta
CCTTATAGGTATAAGGATTTTTTAAATGAGACCCTAGTTATTCGAGCATTGTCATACTTTAACTGGGAGACTGTTTTGTTATGTTAGACGGATACAATATATGTACTTAAGTAGTAGGCGTACAAAGAAATCAACAACAACCTGACAAGTTACTCCATGAGGCTGACAAGTTACGCATTTATCAATGATTAATACCCAAAATATTACGTGGAAGAACGAAAGGGAGACCCTTGTCCAGCAGTGGGACATATCAGGCTCTTAAATAAAACAATTCTTACGCAAGATTTACTCGAATCTTAAATAACATGATCGGATTTACCTGAGCGCCGCCCTAATGGACATGCCCTAATCTGCTACCTGTCGATTTAATTTACCGGGTGGAAATTAATTTCTCTCATTATTTCCCGGTCAAATTATTCTCCGTCTGAAAAATACGCTGCTCGTATCCACGGATTTATTGGCTAAAGGGCACAACAATTTATAATTTTTCATCCGCCATATTGACATCTGAAAATGTCCTTTGTTCGACACCCGTGTTCGACCTTTTTTAATTACGTGTAGTGATGATATGGCAATACGTAACTGTCATTTTATTGGGAGTTACTTATTTAAATAGGGATGATGACTGTAGGTAAAATAAATTATTTAACATTATGCACGACATAATACACAAAGAAATTATTACTAAGATGTAGATTACAGTATTTTTTGTACACAACTTCTATTTAATAAATTGAAAAGAACTTAAAAGAGTAGATAATTTAGCGGTACTCAAACGTGACGTCACTTTTGAGTATTTCATATAAAATTACATAGTGGTAATCGTTTTCACAGTTCAAAAAAAGATGCTGATTTGACTTGCTAGTCATCATGCCACAGAGCACGGACCTCTTTAGTGTGTAACCTATAAGAGTTCCAACCTCCTTGCATCATGCCTATTATAAAAATAGTAAATATGCTTAATGATTATTATTACTTGTTGTGATGGTGAATGACGGCTACTTTTAAAGGGTTTGGTAAAGCGAGGATGACAAAAACATTTTTATGATTTTTTTTCTGAAATAATTATAGTGCTGATAAAAGGCATTTTTCAAACTACTGAAAATAAGGTAAGCACAGTACATATCATATTATTTATAAGTTTTTATGAATAACGACAGCACGATCATGTAAATAATCTTACGTTAAATAGTTATATATTCGCTGTGTTTTTAGTGCGTTTAATAAAAATATATTTCGAGAAATTTTCGTCGTATTTTTTTTTTTATTATAAATAAATACACTTACATGTTTTTATTGTAATTAAATTAAATACACTTTTGCCTTATATTACTTAAAAAATGAAATGTATTATGGTTAGCCTTGGTTACAAAGTTGCCGTGAAAGTGTGAGTTGTTGAATTTATTTAATGTCACGAACCTCCATAATACACTACAGAATTGTGCCCCCTTGGTCTCTACCCGTAGGGGATTGAATATATTAATAACGTGCCTTTAGGATTTTCATGAATATTTCCACGGCCATTCGAGATATTATGGAAATTATGGCGGCAATTTTTATCCCCATATCTTCAGGTAAAACGGCTACCGGATATAAAACATACTTAGAGAATCAATTTGGATTGTGTTTTTATGTTAAAAAAATAAAATACCTAATTGAATTTCAACTATTTATCGGGAGACATAATACTTGCAGTGCAGATATATTTAGTACAATCTCTCATAAATATGTTGCGGCGTTCTTTTTACACAGAAATTAAGTGCACTGGGACATATTTTTGAGTATGTTTGTATACAGGGTGGAAAGGGACGACGTTCGCTTTCGATTTTGGTCCCATCCTGAAAGTTCATCGTAATGGTTGGTAGACTCCATCGGTAGCGGGAAAGATCATCGTTCCGTTCCACCCTGTATACTTTATTTTGCCTTTGACTGTACCTACACGCCGCGCTACATGCGTGCCGTACTTTTAAATAATCACCAAATTAAAAATTTAAAATAACCCGACTTCTACCGATTTCTCCAAGGTCCCATCACCAGAACCCGACTTGGAGCCAACGGGACCATCTCGGCTTATTCTGAAGTCGGCTAAAAAAAGAATTATCGCAATCGGTTGACGTGGTATCGAGTTATTCGTCCATTTGTCGTGCACGTGGTTAATGCAAATTTAAGACTTATATGGTTTTATCATGGATACCATTGTCAGAACTGGACCAATTTAAAATGGGACCAATCGGTAAGCATCAGCTTTGAAATAAAAAAATCACCAAAATTGTTTTACCTAATCAAAAGTTATATGATATGAGGTAGAAAACATACATAAAAAAATGCAATTGAATAGAGAACCTTCTCCTTGAGAGAATTCGGTTGAAAATAGTTATTTCTCTGGCAGCAAAGCTTGTTCAACTCTCGTGCCTTAAAACCCTCGCATCGCTCAAGATTCCATTTTATGAACCACTCGCTGCGCTCGTGGTTCAAATTCTGGAATCTTTCGCTTGCTCGGGTTTCAATATTTGCACAAGAGATAAACAATCACTTTGCTCCCTAGTAAAACACAACATTTTTCACCACACTAAAGCGAGGAAACATGCGAAATAAAACTCAAACATAACAAATTAGAAGGTATTGATTTGCAAGTCCTCAACTTCCAAAAAATAAACAAATCAACAAATAATAAAACAATAACCTCAAATATTTATCATGGCGTGGCAATGCTTAAAAATTCAGGATAATTCCAAAATGAGACTCATGTAGTTATTGGCGATTTTTCTGTGATTTTCGGAATTATCCCACTTTCGCATCTCGCAATTACCCGAAAACTTGAAAATTAAGAGTGAAAGAAAACAATACACGACCGAACTCGTTTAGATTTTAAAAGAAAAAAATATTCGAATGCGTTCTGAAATTTGCATAGTGTCAACACTTGTATTTTCCTATTGTTTTTATTTGTCGTATTTTTAGAACTTGTCATTAAAAGCCTTTTACAACAAAATGTGGTATTTAATTTGGATCTTAGCATATTGAATATAATATTATGAAAGGTTCATGTGTATGAATCTGTTTGAAACTATTGAGTTTTCGAACGTACTGTCTAGTTCAAACGTCAAAAAGCTTATTGCACTCTCAGGCCGTATAAGATATTGCTTTAGTCTAGCCAGAAGATTAAAAAAAATTTACTTTAACCTCTAGAGATTAAAACACAGTTTTGCGCTCTGAAATTTAAGGACAAACAGCGTGTTTGCGAGCAGTGTGGTGAAAAAATACTTATTGCATAAAAATAATCTTTCGTCAAAAGATCCTGCTCATGGTCAGGTTATAAATTGTATCGTCAAGGTACATCAAGCTATAGTCAAAGACAAAATAAGGTGCACAAAAATATTCAAAAATATGTCCCAGTGCACTCTAATTCTGTGTAATAAGAACGTCGTAACATATTTATGAGCGGATTCTTTCGATATTTATTTTTGCACTTACACAGTTACTGTATTTTCTTTTTTTTTATTGGACCGAGCCCTATCGTTCTAATGGATTGCGAACAAAGAAATTGTCACTAGAACAAAGGCAAAAATCGATTGAGCAAATATTTTATGAAGTCTTATCTAGTACAAGGACCACATTTCTGTACGTGTATGTATTAGTGTAGGTGGATTCATTAGAGCTGACATTAATCGATCAACCAAGTGAAAGGGATGCCAAAATGGCTATAGAAATAATTTTCCTAAAAATACTATTAAATATCCAGGGTGTAAATCTAATACCAGTACAAACCCGAGTTCAGGGTTTCTCGGCGCTTATTTTTAGTTAACTATGTGTAACCTAAATGTAACAATGATTAAATAATAAATAATATTGGCGAAACTCTTAACGGAGGTTACTTTAGGACATCATATGTACATGCAGATAACTTTTATTTAAAATTAGAGCAAAAAAACATTCGGCGCGCAATGTAGAGCAACACTCTCAAGTTAAACGCTCGTTGACAGCTAATTTCAAAAGCAGATGACATAACTGCCATATCAATATTAACAAATGTTTGTACCTATATTGCTGTTCCGAAATCTGTAAAAAAATATGTAAGGTCATAATTAAATGCAACTTGAAAAGACCTCGACCATGATCACACTAATGAATCCCATGCATGATTTAATTTATGGCCCGTATTAGATTTACACACGGTATGTCGTAAATTCTTTTTTTTAACTATATTATACAGGGTGGAACAGAACGACGATCTTTCCCGCTACCGACTGAGTCTATCAACCATTACAATGAACTTTCAGTATGGGACTAACATCGAAAACGTGCATGGAAAATTGACTTTTCCATACTATTGAACTCTAACTAATCAGTCACTTTGTATGAGGGGTTATTTTTTTAAAGATATTTCGATGTTGGTCCCATACTGAAAGTTCATCGTAATGGTTGGTAGACTCGGTCGGTAGCGGGAAAGATCGTCGTTCTGTTCCACCCTGTATTATTAAAATTTAACAAAAGGAATCAACCCCATTCGTGCTCACAGTAAATCTATATACGCCTAGGTACGTTTCATAAGACTTGACGATAAAGCACATGTTAATAAATTACTATTACTAATACTTATCACAGCACGGCTAGAAAGGTTCTCAATAAGCATAAATCACACAGCCGTAAAGGGTCCGCACAAAAGCAACATTATTACATTTATTTATCACCTAAGAGAGCACTTCAATCTAGGCAGGTCGTAGATCAAAGTCAGGACCTAGATTTTCTATTTCCATACATTTGATGGATACCTCTGTCGGTCAAGAGGTGACCGCAAAGACCAACATAACCTATTCTGCATTCGTATAAGATAAAGGCAATCAATCTAAGTCCTCAGGCTTGACAGCGCATAAGCGATTTTTTGGTCACTATGTCCATGGGCCTCAGTTCCTGCTTTTCATCATGTGGGCTGAGAGCTCAGTTGTCTGGGCTTTTTCGCGAGAAGAGATCCAAAAAAAATTTTTTTAAAGGTAGGTAAATTTTATGTTTTTCCTACTCAGAATAACGAGTTCTTTCAATCTAGGAGAAAAAAAGTACAATGGTCCCACATTTTTCATACATTCTACACGCTCTCCACTTTGTAACCGCTGTGTTACAAAGTGTTTGAAAAACGGTTACGTAATAGAAACAAAAAGTTGGGACACTTTTTTTCTTCTAGTAGGATCGAAAGAGCTCGTGATTCTGAGCAGGAAAAACATAAAATTTACCTGTTTCAGAAAAATATGTTTTTGTATCTCTTCTCGCGAAAATGCCCGTCTACCTTCGTCACATAAAAAAATAAGCCATATATACGATAGTAGATACGTACGAAAAATCACGTGACCATTTCCATACATTATTATGGTCACGTGACTTATCGTATACGATTGCAGAATGGTATCTTGGCTAGGCCTACAAGCATATTCGATCTCCATGAATACTTATCCTTTTAACACCGTTCATACTTTATTCTTTTTTTAGGTCAGTACTGTAATTACATGCGAGTTCTTACGTAAGTTATAGTGACAGAGCTATACTAAAGAATGAATGGTGAATATCACTATATTATTCCTTAGTATAGCTCCGTCCCGCGTCCCTAACAGGTGTAAGGCACTGGTCTCACCGCGAGCTACTAAGCTATGAACTATCGGCTATAAACACGAACAAAAGATACGCACTCTCGTGTAAATAAAAGAGACACGGCGATACTCGCCCGGCGGTGATAGCTGATAGCTGGACGAGTATAGCCGTGTCTCTTTTATTAGTTCATAGCTCAGTAGCTCGCGGTGAGACCAGTGCCTAATTCCCGGCTTTTCTGGCAGGTTTATACAATAGCCAAAAAATAAGTGCGTTCCCGTTACCTCAGAATATAAGTCTCAACTCAAAGAAGCGAGGCGTGAACGCGGGCTCAGTGCTTGATAATGGAGACCTAGGCTCTCCGAAACATGCCGCACGTAGTAAATAAATACACGTGAGTTTAACCGTTTAACTATATTTATCGCTTATAACATAACCTATCTATCCCAAATTTTTTAATCCTCCTGTAAAACCGAATGTGATGTGTTAGCTGGGTTTTAGCCGGTAAGAGTCCGGCACTGCCTGAGTCCTCCATTCTCAGGGTTCATGAGAATTTTCCCTGGTTAACACATCACATTCGAGATAAAATTTTGAAAAACAAAAGCAAGGACTCAATGACATGTCTTTGGCCCGTCTGGCGACAAATTTACAAAAAAAAAACCTATCTATCCCAGCATCTCTACCCCACACCAATCTCATCGCAATATCAGAATCTCCTGAATACATTAAACCTCTGAAGAGCTCCCTTTCACGAATATACGGTTAAGTTTCTGTTGAACCATCGTAAATTGCAATTTAAATATACCATTCAAGTCATTAACTGGAACCCCTTGCATAATTAAGTTTGTGGTTGTTATTTTTGCGGAAAAGCCTCGTATTTTCGTTAATTACTGTATTTAAAAAGCTTTCCTTAGCTTGCTTTAATTTTAGATGCAGTTTGCAGAAAATGCACTATTTATTCAACAAATTACAAATTTTAATTTGCGCCTTATTCTTCTGTCATATTTTAATGAATAAGTACCATAAATCCCCTTTCCCTCTCTTCGCCTGAGCTACATACCTATCTCCGCCTAGTGTAAAAGGTTGTAGTTGTCGCCTTGTTTTGGGGCAAACTGCAGACGCTAGGTTAATATAAACTGCTTAGGTACCTGAAATTTAGTAATTTTCTGTACGCTCTACCCAAAAAAAAAGAGACTACAATTTTATTACTTTGATATGAATCGGAATATTTAGGTACGTAGGTACGTTACACGTATATTCAATGAACTGAGTTTCAGATATTCTGTGAAAATGGCATTTGCAACACTGGCAAAATTTTCTGGTAAAAGAAAAGACAGATTCTTCAAATTTACTTGGCAAACACGCCGTAATTATACTTATCATGAAAATTACCATGTTAGCTTAAAAATACTTCTAGTTTTTATACCAGGCGAAGATAGGTAACCCAGGCGAAGACAGAGCTTATAGTATAGAAACTTTGTGTAATTTTATACGAAACAAAACTTTTTCCCTGTGAATTTCACGAGGTTTAACGTCCAGGACAATAAAAGTAGCAATTTGTCTCCGTTCCTCAAAATTGAATCTCGTGAATCGGCCATCATGTCGCTTTGAGTAACACAACAATACATTGTAAATTAAATTTAGACTCCGGCTTGCAAAACGTTATTCGAAATTGCTACTTTGTTTGCATGCCCTGTATTTTAGTTCTATTTTAAACACTCGCAATATGTACAAAATTATATTATGTAGGTTCAATACTAACCAAATGTGAGGAAATTTATGTGAAAAGATCTGAACATTTTTAAATACCGTAATCCCTATAGAACATGTCATATAAGACAAAATTAATGAAGACATATTTAATTGTCTTAAAAAAATATTCTACTATTTATTTGTATAATTATTTATTAATAATTATTTGTTCCTTACTGCCAATGTATACGCAATCAATCAAATTACATTTTTTTGTTGACGTTTGAAATATAACGATGAAATGAATGTTGGGTGGTATTTTACAACATTTTACAACCTTTATATATCATGACAGGATATGAAAGTTGGATTACTAACAATAACATTTCCATGCCTTGAAGTATACTTAAGATAAGCTTTAAAGTAATAAATGTACAGAAATTGTCACGTTATTTTTCGTTCGAATATCGCATACGATTGCAGAATGTTATCTTGTCTAGGCCTGCAAGTCTCTTCTTTGAGCGTATTGCAATGTTTTATGCATACAATTTTAAAACGTAGTCTACTTCTTAAGACAATCTCATATTAATATCTCGAAGAAATAGAAAAACTTGGTCCAATCTAACCAAAAGTTTACACAGTGTACCGGTTCAGGACGATAAAAAACCAATTTGGCTGCTCTCCTCAAAATTCAATCTCGTGAAACGGCAATCATGACGCTTAGAGGAACACAACAATACATTGTTATGCCATTTGGACTACGCGCTGCAAAACATGCTTTAATAAATAAAATAATTAAAAAAATAAAAAACACGACTGCCGTTTTAAGCGAACTGAAAAGTAACAAATAATTCCTTCTTCAGGTTAATTCTTGTGAGCGTGTCTACATAATAGGCGCTTGTCTCATTACTTACTTTATTTTGTTTCGATTGCAGTCGGGGAACCTCCATATATTTATATTTTCCGTAATGAAAGGTTTGGCGCTCGGCTTTTTTTAGCCTCCGCATTTTCTCAAAACAAATTTTTGGCAGTCATGTCATCATGAAAATTCGTTTGCCTATGTATTATTGTCGGATCCAATGTATAAAATTGTTCAAAAAAATTTTGTTGTGAACACTGAAAAAAGCCCCGAAAGTGTATTTTGTATCGAAATTATGGAGTGAACTTAAACTTTTGACCGGTATCTATTGTATATCAAATGATATATCGTACTTACATAAGTTATTTGAAAAACTCATAGGTACGAGCCGGGTATTGAACCCACGACCGCTGCGTAGCAGCCGTGCATTTTACCCCTTGACCACAAGCGCGTATGTACAATGTATCTGTTTCATACACACTTAGCGGTCAAGAAGATGTGTCAACTGTGACAGTCATGTCACGTCTTAGGCTTAGAAGAAAAACTTCAATAGTGCGATGTAGAACATTTCGAGTTTTCTCTTCAAACATATATTTAAATATATAACTTGTATATATATTTATAATCTGCAAATAAAATGCTTTAATTTGATACCCAAATCATAGCATTTGGATGACATATTATTCTTGGCGCTTTAATTGTATTTTAATGAATCTGGCTTTTCTAAAATAAGTAACAAACATATAAGTTAAATACATATTCGTAATCGCAGTTCAAAGCTCTTCATTTTGATCCCAAACTCGATAGGTTTTTTCAAAATTGTTTTTTTTTGGTCAGACATTATTGAATTTATAGGCCGCCATATTGTTTTTTTGCGTGACGTCACATATCCTATGTTACCCGCGACGTCACGAGGATTCTAATGATACCTTACACTATTAAAAACGGTTTAGTAGTCGCGAAGATCTGCGTGTTTAAAGAAAATATGAAACATACATAGGGGCTGAACACATATACAGTCATACTCTCCTTTTGGCAGTCGTGTAAAAATGCCCTTTATGCTAGTTAAAATGAGACAAATTGACGTTATTTTTTCACTGGTTGTATTCTTTCATGCGGTCAAAATAAAAGATAATAAAATGTAACTAACTAAACATAGCCAGAAAACATACTATTTTAAAGGAAAATCCTACCATAGAATAAATTTATTCTCTAGTCGAAGTGCTTAATCAACCTGGAAACGCAACTGGAACTGGACATTTTACGAGCATCGCTCAGCCAACGATACGTTTTCTAGATCTTATGTTCAGGGCATAAGGTTGAAAATTGTACAGAATAAACGTTATAAAACTGAACAGTTTGTTGATTTAGGCTATGTTTACTTTACAGGTAGTCTAGTATCAACTTTAAAAGTTTTCCCTTTACATAGAGACAGGGTGAATTTCGAACTTTCAGTAGAGTTTTAGAGAGCAAATGAATATAATGCATTTAAATGTAAGGGTAGCGTAAAATAATTCTTGTAGACCAAATACGAAATGTAAAAATAGTAATCTTCTTGCGACCATGGGCGTAATATTTCCCGAAATGTGTGAAATAATAAATGTAAGTTTATACAATAGCGTGTACATTTTGAGTAATTGTGAATATTTTAATCATGGGGTCATGAGAAAATCTTACATAAATCGACCTAAGTAGTCCCATTGTAAGCTCAATTTTACTAAATAAAATAGGTAGTATAGGTAGCAGATAGATACGTATACTCAAAAATATTTAAATACATACAAAACAACCATGGCTAAGCAACAAATATTTATGATAGAGATGTCGCAAAGGTCTTAACTGAGATTTGAACCCGGGGCCTCCAGCTTCGTAGATGACCCCATCTACAAAGCCTGACGTAGAAATATACAAAACCACTTTATAAAACAGAGCCCACGTAACTTTCATTAGTGATTAATGACTATCGTTCTCTTAACCGAACTTCTAGAATTTCAAAAGGCGATTTAGTTCCACCTGAGTAAGCCCAAAAGATCTTGAGGCGTACTTCAAAGCGAATTCTCGAACGAAAACATATAACAGTTTTAAAATCCAGTTTCCACCACAAACAAACGCCTGGATGGAACATTTTACAAGTGAGGAGCATTTTTCAATCGCCACAACAAACAGACCGTAGATCCAGATCATGGCAGTCGTGCTGTTTGTATAAATAAACGGAGTGCAAACAAGGTATCATTCCACTCGCAAGAGTAACGTAAATAAATAAATATCACGAGATAATCTTACACAGCCGCATGGTGACGGCAGTGAGGATACATTCGTCACCACTCCAAATTTTCCCGTGGGTATCGTATAAGTCGACTAAGGGATTAAAATGTCAATTGAAAGATTGATGATGGGCTGTAGCATCATCATAAAGGACACAGACACACACACACTACTGCTACAGCGAACTCGCTTTCTCAGCGTGGCGATTATGGGCATTTACCCTCCTAAAGGTCTCTGCCCACTAAACCGTATCATACCATGACCGTAGCATGAACGTATCAGACAAAAAACTATTATTTGTATTGAAAAGTATGAGACCGTGTTGGCCGCGCCGGAATTTCCTAGTGGGCATAGTCTCATACTTTTCAATACAAATAATAGTTATTTGTCTGATGCGTTCATTTTACGGTCATGATATGGTACGGTCTAGTGGGCAGAGACCTTAATGCGTCGATACGCATCGTTAATAAGAGTGGCCTACGCACAGCATTGGACTGAGAGAAGCTGATGGCGTAACGACGTAATCTTACACAAATCGGCCTAGTCAGTACTCAATACTGCTTAGTATCGTGGGTGCTAAGTGCTAAGTGACGACATAAATAGATAATATAAATACATAGAAAACAACCAGCATAAATGAGGGTCTGTTTTTCAATACCCAAATATGTGGTAGCCCCCCTGCTGGTCCTTTAGGTACTCATTCACTCGCGTCAGGTAGCCGATCAGAACACATCGCTCGCACAAATGCGATCGCTCCAAATCCCCAGCCATTCGTTTTAGAATTCGTGTCCGTACGAGTCTCCCAAGTCCGGCACATTCAATTTCAATGGAACCTTTTAGTCCATTCATTGAGGAACATTTTGGTAGGTGACCGTCGGTTTCAAAGTTACAAGCTGGGGTACGTTTCTTGAAGGCTATTAATCTAATTGTATGCCACTCAAGTTTGTTTACAAACCATTTAGATTTCTTTTGATTGTAATGTGATCAAATTGCTAATAATTACTAAATATTTTAATTAATTAGACTATTCTTACGATCGAGATTTAGAACAAAAGTTTGTTTTTAATTTGCCAATTTCAAGCTGAAAGAGCTTTTCGCGCTATATATTTATGTTTAACAATAAAGTAAAGATTTGCAATTTATATTATTTATATTTTTACTCGTCTATTAACGGTTACTTATATTTCATTGGCTGAGGAGTTCTCAAAGAGTTTGTACATTGATACATTTATTTTGTTAAATTATCAATACTTATATGTCTGCTATTTCACAGAAGTCAGAAACTCCACAATCTATAAAACTCTGATTGAAAAGAAACAATCAATGATTGAATTTTATACAATTAAAATGTTGTCACAAAAGAAACTCGGTAACTCACGCAGCGCTAATAATTTGTATACACTTTTTTGAGGACTGCTCGGCTAGAAATTTGCGGTTTATAGGTTTTTACTAAATTCTCTTAGTATTTAAATCTATCTGGTATTGTTCAAATGAGAAACCGATTTGGACTTATGATCCGTTTTAAACAAAACCCACATGAAACATAACAGGAAGTTTAACAGATAAATGATTAAAGTCTGTCTTCATTAACTAGCCTATCCGATGGACAGACATTACATTTTCGATTTCAATGGTCCTTAACAAGTATCCGTAAAGTTTTCGAGCTCCCTGCCACGGCACTGCCATGATAAAATGATATTAACGCAAAAATCAATATTTAGATCGGCATTTTGCAAGGGTAATAGGTATCGTTCAGAAGTTCTTCCTTTCATTTTTCTTTTCGTTATCTTGATGATTCTTTTAACGGGTAATTTTTTTTAATAAGATAAGGAAAATAATACTTATGGAGAATGTTGTACTATAGCGTACCATCTCTTTATATTGAAAAGATCGCGTAGTTATTTTATTTTAAAATCAGTTTTATTGATTTTTTTGCTGTAAAGTGGATAGATTGTACATGTAAAAATGTGCAATTCTTAGGTATATTATTATAGATTCACAAATTTGAATCTGGTGAATCTATCTTTTTTTATTTTAAATAAAAAGCAAATATCTGTCCCAAATCGTTTCCAGTGTGTATTGTGTCCAGAAGGCTAACTACATTGCCACATGTTTGATTTCATTATTAGCTTGTAATTTGTTATTATAGTATTTCATGCAACTCTTGTTTAAGAGAGGTCAAAAAAGGTCAGTGGTAACAATTTGAGGCGAAGTCGAAAATTGTTATTAAAGACGCCACGAGCATTTTTTGACTCAGTTAAACAATGTTGCATACAATACTTTTTCTACGACCACACATTTATTTTTAAATAAAATTGTAAATTTTAGAAATATTCTTAGTCAAACACAATTTTATTAATCATCAAGGTCGGGCGGGAGATGTCAAAATTAAAAAAAGAAAGCTCCTAGCCTCTATGGTTTCATGTTCATCCGATTTTTTTTTAATTAGGTTGGGAGCCATGTATTTCTTTAAGTCTTGTATGTATACACGAGGTGTCTTGAAATGCAAAAAACGCACTGCGTGTAAACCCGAATTCTTTTATAGGGAATAGACAATATAGACTTATCTTGACATCTGTAAGTCCCTACGGCTTAATGGTGTGTTCACGACCATGTAAATAACAAATAAAAGTACGGGAGTAGAAAAAATAAATAATCATATTAAAGGGAAGGAATTATCATTGAATGTGATTGCATTTATTTATTTATTTAAAACTTTATTGCACAAAAGGAAAAACTACCAGTCAACCTTCGGGCAAAGAAGTAATAATGCATTCCTGTTATATGCTACTTAGATTTTTATATATCTAAATAATTATTTAAAAAAAACGTATTCATTAAAAATATAAATAATTTCATTAGGTGCTTCTTTATTTAATCAATACATAACATAAATAAGTTAATGGTAAATTTATATAGCAAACAGCGTAATAATTTAAAACATATCACTCACAACACAATCTTTTTATGAAGCAACAGTTGTAATATATTTTAATGATGGTGATACTGATATTATATTATAAATTACATTATTAGCATAATACAAGCAAAATTCCATGATAAAGGGTCCTGTTTCAAATAATACTAATCTCAAAAACATTGGGTACCTTCTCCTAAACATTACATACCTATGTATAGTGATTTTAGAATTATTATAACTAACGTCTCAAATATTTTTAAATATTTAGCAAAACGAGTTACTTACATTATTTAAGTCGAAAATAGCTCAACATGTTTCGATCTATTTAGACGTTCAGTACACGTCGGGCTTTGGTCGCGGGTACTCCATGATGAGAATCCTCTGAATGGATCGAAACATATCGAGCACGACTAAAAGTACGTAAGTAGCCCGTCTCGCAAAATATTTATATTTTATCTAGTGAGTTTTAAATACGTCATGGCGACCCAGCCCGTTCAAACCAGATTATCTCAGGGCACAATCACTTTAGTCACCGAGGGTTGAAACTTCATCGAGCGCTAATTAATTCATTTAGGCGTATCTGCACCGGCCCTAGTCATAAATGACAGTGTATTTTACATGAATTTGCCGTTTCTATGCATTTTCGTACAGTAGGCGTCCTTCCGTAGCTTAGTTGGTGACCTTGCCTTCTAAGATGATGGTCCGGGGTTCAAATTCTAGTAATGTCATGTGTATGTGTAATGAGCACATAATATATATTTCTCCTGAGTTATGTATTTATCTACATTCATGCGTATATACGTACATTCGTCGCTCGCTTAGCGCATAGTTTTGGGTCAGGTTGGTATGAGTGAGATATATTGAACTTTTAGTATTTACCTACTAGCCAGAATATGATTGGACACGCACGTCGCACATCCTCAGATGAATATGACAGATAATATGTACAGATATTTTTGATTGGTGAATCTATTCAAATGCGTATATACTTTTATATGCTCATTTATTTTTTAAGCCTTGGAACTGCTCATATATTTATGAACTCTACTGTATACGCGTTGCAAAATGTTAGTTAGGACTTAGGTCGTCTAATCAACACTGTACCTAAGGTACAATATTTAATAACTAGGGGATAATGGCTTAAATTAAGTGCTTTAACCGCATAGAGCGGTCTTTTACTAGAAACAGCGAAAGTTGGAAGTGTGTGATTTTGTTCGAGATAGAAGGGTAAAGTTTTATCTTTATCTTCATGTGCAAGAAGTTTAATCCTTCCGAAGTTCCAAAAAAACAGTTGAGTCAAATGCAATGTCATTTTGTAGTTTAATACTGATGCTTTGTGCGAGGAAGGCGCCAACAGCAATAAGAAGATTATGTATAAATACACGAATGTTTTGTATTAGGCATTTGTATCACGTTTAGTTTTGCATATTTTATCCACTCACTTGCTTCATGTAGCTTTTGTTACATGTCATCACTCTTATTTTACATAGACAGAGTCTATCGCAAAAATCAAAGCAAGTGAGTGGTTAGGGTTAACCAGCTAACTTAATTGGTACGTACATTATTAACACTTCAAATTTTTTTACCTCTCGAGTTAACCTAATTATAAACTAAAGTTTGTAGGTTTTACCCCAAAAATGTAGTTGATAATTCCATTCTATGTAAACATCAAGTAATACTACCCGATTTATACATCAAACAAACAATTTCACCAGCAAACATTAACTTATTTTACACTATATAATATAATATTTTAGCCTATATAATGTCCCACTGCTGGGCGCAGGCCTCCTCTCATATTATATGAGAGGGATTGGGCTATAGTGCCCACGCTGGCCCTAGGCGCGTTAGGAACTTCACATACACCTTTGAATTTCTTGGCGGATGTATTCAGGTTTCCTCACGATGTTCCCCTTCACCGAAAGTTAATGTTAAATATCATTTGATATTCCGTACATAAGTTTCGGAAAAACTCACAGGTACGAGCCAGGACTTGAACGAACAGGATTGAAACGTCTGAACCACTGAGCCAGCACTGCTTACCTACTTATTTTACAAGCTTTTTTTATTTACTTCACTTTTGTATGTATGTTTGCAAATGTTGCAACGAAGAATCGTTTTATGAATATGATATAATCCTTATGTAAATAAAACACATAAAGCGCGTACTTTAAATTCATAAAATACTTTTATAACCTGAGCATAAGCGCCATGCATTTATTCATGAAAATGTATTTTTTAATGAAAGTGAACCCAATTAGCAAGTTAAATGGCTCTGTCACCTGAAACATGGGCCGTTAGTCACACTTGACGGGTGACGTGGATTAAGTACTTGTTTACTACCGGGAGCATGGGCCAACTAATATTTTCTCATGAAATAAAATTATCCATCGTCAGTCCCCCGCAGATCACAAGCGCTGTCAAGTGTTCGAAACGTCGGGAAGCTACTGAGCTTAGCACATGATGTACTTACACAAGTACAAAGTACAGTTAAATTTAATAGTTAAGTAACGAGTGATAATTTAAACCATGGGATTTATGAGTGTATTCATGGATTACGAGATTTTTTGTTACACTTAATTATGACCCCACAGACATTTTTCTTAAGATTTTCGGAGCAGCAATGTAGGTACAAACATTTTGTTAATATTGATATGACAGTTATGTCATCTGCTTGTCAACGAGTGTTTAACTTGAGTGTGTTGCTCTAAATTGAGTGACGAATTATTTCGTACGGATAATTTTGTTGCTCTCATTTTAAGTAATAGTTATCTAAATGTACCTACTTAAATATTATGTTCTAAAGAAACTAACACCCGTTAAGAGCAGCTGCGCCCGTATCAGACTTCCTGTATATGTAGGGTTGTTCGTCTGTGGTCAGGCTGTCACGTCGGCGTGACACTTTACTGACTAATCTAGTAATTGGAGTTCGAGGCCAACGAAACTACGACAGATGCGTTATTGTCAAATCCGTCAAAGTCTCTTATGTCATTGTCAAATAAAGTTTTCAGGTTTCCACAACCTTTTTGTTTTTTAATATATTCATTTAAAATAATTCCTAATAAAAACATTATATACCTGTGTAATGTTTGTACGCCTTTTTGTTTAATATGGCGGTCACAACTAGGATTTTCTTAAAAACACGTAAATACCTAAAAACTTTTTTTTCTCTTAACTAACATTGATATGACAAAATTTTCTTGTAAAGAACTTAAAATGATAAGAGCCAACGTTTCAAAGCCTATTTTAAAAAGAACTTGAATTACCAGTGAACACATACGACAGCGTGCCATATTTGTTAAGACAGTAGGTATGGTTAAATTACTAAGCAGTATAAGTACTATAATATACTATTACTAAGCAGTTTTAACCCGTAATAAGGCAGGGGTGCCTTATTAATGCCTTAAAAATCGAGTACACTCCCATAAAAGCCAAGAGTCCTTTATAACACCATCAGTGTTGAGTCCGAAACTTACTGTCGCTTATTTTAA
This sequence comes from Thaumatotibia leucotreta, assembly GCA_025490895.1. Classification (NCBI taxonomy): domain Eukaryota; kingdom Metazoa; phylum Arthropoda; class Insecta; order Lepidoptera; family Tortricidae; genus Thaumatotibia; species Thaumatotibia leucotreta. The sequence continues at coordinate 16,802 of JALPQI010022824.1, forward strand.
GGTTTAAAATGAGTTTGTCACATTTTTGTTGGAACAAAGTTGGTTATATATATACTCTAAGAAGTATATTTTACAAATTATTTGGGCGTCATAAAGGCCTCTCGGCTTTTATGGGAGTGTACTCTATTTTTATCTAGGACTCAGGATGATAAGTGATGAAGAAGACAAATAAAAAATAAAATACAAAAAATGCTTTCATTTTACATTTCCAAATTTCTTTCCCATAATTAAAATAAGGCTTAAGACTACTTAGTAATAGTATAGTAATTATACTGCTTAGTAATTTAACCATACCTACCTTTTAATTTATGTGTAGTTAAATTGCTGTACCAAATGTTATTAACGCCTGAGGTGATACCAGCGCAATACCAACTTTGTTACTAATAATTGCGGATAATTAAGTTTTTATTAAAATATCTTATATTTACGTGAAAATAAGTAAATAATATTGTTTCTATAAATTAAAGAATTAAAATTACCAACAAATAACATATCTCAACGTCTGTTTTTAGAAAATAAGGATTTACTATTGTAAGAACATTTCATTGTTGTGGCAATGTTTTCGTAGATTCTTTGGCCTCGAACTCCAGTTACTGGTATAATCTATGTTCTCACGCCGGCAGAGACACGGACCTCTGATGTATTGTGTTTATAGCTGTCTGTAACACAAAGTTGAAGTATAATGCTTATAAGATTTGGGTGCGTAGCCAAGATGACGCTCAATCGCGAACGAAACAACTGTCTTTGTTGCACTAATAAAAAAGGGAAGAAGAGAGAAAGCTTAAGGTGCGATACTGATTGGCACATCGACGCCGAATATCGTTAAATAAGTAAAATAAGCATGGCGGTAACTACCTACGCGGTATATTGTTATTATTTTTTGTTTTTTTTTTTTGACACGTGCATATAATAAATATGAATAATAATAATAAATAAAATTTTTTGGACATCTTTACACAAATCGACCTAGTCACGGTAAGCTCAACTAAGGCTTCTGATGTGGGTACCAGGCAACGATATATATAATATATAGATACATATGGATACTTAAATACATAGACAGCCATGACCAAGAAACAAATGTTTGTGATAAATAAATACACAAATAATGCCCTCGCCGGGATTCGAGCCCGGAACCTCCAGCGTCGTAAGCAGGGTCTCTACCAATACCAGTATTTTTGTAACCCTACCTAATGTAATATTAAATACATAAATGTTTGTATAAGGAAAACAAATAAATGTCTTAGTCTTGATTTCAAGCCCCATTAAGGTAGACTTACTCGTACTTACACTCGAGGAGAATTTAACGGAAGGGTATTTGCATATAAAGCGAAACGTTTTTGCATCATTAAGACAGTAAGGTGGGAAAACACATATACAGAATATTTTCACAAATGCACATTCTTTTTATTTTGCCAATTTTTTTTCCTTAATTCCCAAAAACTAACCACTTTGTTGCCGACATAAATGCAAAAACTGTGACATTTTCCATACCAACATAAATAATATACCTATATTTGAACAATGCAATATGATTTAACGTGTAAAAACTTGAATATGTATAAACGCAATAAAAAATAGTATTTGCTTCATGAAGACACGTGAACCATCCATTCAAAACGTGGTCTGACTGTGGAGCGATGAGTGAAATCAATAACATGATATGAAAACTTTATATAGCCAATTATCTTTGGCTATATAAAGTTTTCTGAAGGTATTAATATTATATTTTTCCCTGATAGCCGTCGTTTTAAGGTTCAAGAAAATGCGGCTCTTTTATTTTTATTTCTTATAAATAATTAATAATATTTTTTTAAGTGAGAGAGGTGACGTTTGTGCAGTTTTATGGATGAATAGATCCTAATGCGTTCGTCCGTAATCAGTACATTGATATAGAAAAAAATCTGTCAACGTCAATGTCACTCGTGTCATTCTATCATTTTTAGGGTTCCGTAGCCAAAATGGCAAAAACGGAACCCTTATAGATTCGTCATGTCCGTCTGTCCGTCTGTCCGTCTGTCACAGCCGATTTACTCGGAAACTATAAATGCTACAGTAACGAAATTTGGTGAGAATATGTGTTGTATGAACCGCTACAGGATTATGATACTAAATTGTAAAAAAAACCATTGGGGTGGGGGCCCTCCATACATGTAACTGAGGGATAGAAATTTTTTTTTAGTTTTACATAAGCGTGTGGGGTATTAATAGAAAGGTCTTTGAAAATGATATGAAGGTTTATACATCACATTTTTATTTAAGCAATTCGTTTTCGAGATATCAGCTCTCAAAGTCTGAAAAATGTGTCCCCCCCCCCCTCTATTTTTTAAACTACGCGATATAAAATTCTGAAAAAAATATATGTTATGCACATTAATAAACTCTATCAACGATTTTTGGTTTGATTAAATTATCTCCTATAGTTTTTGAGGTAGGTTGATTTAACTGTATTTTTTTAATAATAAATTGATAATGGTACGGAACCCTTTGCGCGCGAGTCCGACTCGCACTTGGCCGGTTTTTTTTTTCTATTTCATTGTACTTGTTGCAAACGAAAGCTTTAGGCTATGTTCAGCCATAAAACTGAACAAATGTCATCTTACTCATTTAAAAAAAGATTGTTAATAAATTATAGAACGTAAGACATATCAGGGAAAAATATAATATTCATACCTTCAAAAAACTTTACATAGCCAATTAACGACGTTATCTAAATTAAAAACAAATATTGCTGTTCCGTAGTAGTTTTTTCGCTGTGCTTACTTAAACAGTTGACCCTCATATAAAAAATTACACAACATTATTAGAACTATATTTATGTTTTATCCTATATCAGATTTTTAATTTTAATAATTTATAAAGAGTTAGCTGAAAACGACATAACAGAGATGTTACAGATGCAAATATGTCGACATTATTTAAAACTAAACTTAAAAATTGCTTTTAGATCAGGTGTTCTACGATCTCTATTAATTATTTTTCTACGTGTATAAATAATGTACTTTTTATTTCAATGTCATGTATTATGATACCTACACTGTGTACCCACGTTGACATGTAATTTATATTACTTACCCATAAAATATGATTATGATTAACATCTCAAAACATAAATCCAAAACGCAAGTAAAAGAAGAACTAGGCAGTCAGATTGCCCGTTTTAACAAAGGCGTTCTCCATTTGCAGGTTCAGCGGAGCAATCACAAGTGACTGGCTGCAGCGAAGGCTTTGACGCGGTGGCCACTGGCTTGGCTAATGAAATCACTGGATAAACGGCCAAGACTGAAAGGCTTTAAAGCCATACACGTATCTAAAATGTATATTAATATACCGTGAGATACCTTAAGATATCGTAAGATGTTTTACAGTATCGCTCGGCACCCACAATACAACCAAAAAAATATATATATATACCTCTCTCTGGAACCTGTATTCTGAAACTGATTGAGATATATCTTAACTATCTTAAGATACCGTAAATGCCTTACCGAGATGTAATAGTAGTTTATGCAACAGAGATATAATAACGGTTCTTAAAATCGAGGTCGTGTTATGATTTTTCTGTTTGTCATGTCATCAATATTTTTTTGTTGGACACGGTGTTCTACGTATTTAGATATCTATCAACTTGTTATATTATATATTATATCGTCACTTATACCCACAAAACAAGCGTTAATTGAGCTTTCGTGACTAGATAGATTTGTATAATATGGCCCTCTGATAATTATCAATATTTACGCCATTCACCTGCCTGACACCAGGGTCAGAAATAGGTAAAATAACAGAACTTCGTAACCTTAAAAGTAATTTATTTAATGAATGACCCTTGTCCCCTTAAAGTTGGGGTCTCTGTAGTTTGGGACGCTTTCATGTGGGTACCCTCTCGACCATGGACTTCAAAATCGAATTAGATGTGTACCAATTGTCAGTAGAATCCAAAAAAATGTAAACAAAATAGGTAGATATGGCTGACTTTCCATAGCATATTATTATAAGGTTTGTTTACCTTTTGTAGGATTCCGTAGCCAAAATGGCAGAAACGGAACCCTTATAGTTTCGCCATGTCCGTCTGTCCGTCTGTCCGCAGCATAGCTCAGTGGCCGTTAATACTAGAAATCTGCGATTTGGTACAGCTATACATATTAATCATGCCAACAAAGTGGTACAATAAAAAGTAGAAAAATACTTTTTTTTTGGGTACCTCCCCAACTGGTGAAGAGATTATTTGCGCGCGCAGCAGGAGTAATAGAAAAGTGAAATTCCCTAGGGAATAATAGAAATGTCAGTACGTCATTTAATAATATTATGTCTTTAAACTTATTTTTTTGTCGGCAAGTGTGATGAAAAACATCGTATACATCACGGTCGGTAAGCGGAATACTAACTCGAGTCATAAAAGCCCTCTGCCTGACGGCGTCGCGTCGGGCATCTAACACTCTCGTTAGTAATTCCGTACTTACCTCCCTTGATGTACTATTTAATGTACTATTTTTTATTCCTACTGAGTAACGATATACAAATATCGGGATAGATGGATCGAAAAAAAATCTTGTAAAAAAAGTCAGATACTCTTTTAGTCAATCTCTAGACGAACAAGACAAAGATAAATAACCACAACTCTGCTCAGAAAGTATATAATCCTACAATATTTAACTTTGCGCCAGTTCGGCAAAGTTTTGTTGTGAGAGAGAGATCAAACGTGGTGTGATGTGTGATCGAACTTCTTCC
>JALPQI010022825.1:0-18918 GCA_025490895.1 Thaumatotibia leucotreta
TCACCACTGCGTCACGTTTTTTAGGGACACAAAACAAGACAACGAAAATAAATTTGACCCATTTAAGTATTAGTATTAATGTATTAATGTTTCACGAAATGTGTCAAAGACGTCAAATACTATGGAAAGTCAGCCATATTTGTTTACACTTGTTTCGTTTCCTACTGACGAAAAGTATAGTTATTTAGCTTCCATTAATCACTTTATTCACGTGTGTGTGCAGTTAGTGTAAGGTAGATCTGTGTAATTATCCTGATAATATAATACCCTAAAAGCACTTGATAGGCTTGACACGCATTGTGCCGTATTACGTTATCTCCTGTTTATATAACACGTGTAATTAGGAGTGAGTCGGGGCAAGACGGGGCTAGCAAGATGGGATCTTAAGTAAACACCATTATCCGATAAGAGATGTGTTAACATGATGCGTTTTCCCGTGACCATCACTTAGCGAGTGGACGTATTACATTTGCTAGAATACGTTCTATTTTTATATATTATACGTCATAGTTTCTATTGTTTGTACTTAAAATCAGTATAGTGCGGGGTTTTTACAAATAGACAAGTATTTGCATTTTGTGGACTGGTTAGTGGTTGTATTCAATAAATACACGACCATTATTTTACCATATTGACTAATCAAAACAGGTACAGTTCCTACACTTCTTTGTTTCTTGGAATTTAATTTATTTAAACATTAAAGATATTTGGTCGACATACCACATAACCACTACAAAATACAAAGTATATTGCACTGGATACTTGAAGTGCTCGATGGCGGTGAGGCTCGGATACCTAAACTAGGTCATCCTGTATCTCAGGTGCATCATATCAGAACAGTTAAAGTAAGAAGATGCATATATTAACCTAAATTGGGGCAGTTATGTTGGGCCCTTAAGTACCTGTTTTCCCCAACCTCCCCTAATGTTTGGATATGCTTTGTAATAATATACTCACCCTAACACCTTGATAGGTTAGGTACTTAATAATAACTTGATATTTCGAGGAGTTAGTTAAATCATTGATATTAAATTCAAGAGAAATAACTTAATTTGTTTGTCAATGTAGGATATAAAACAGCCAACAGCCACGGCATATGCACAGAGTAGTGTTCCGTAGTTATCAAATAACGACTTATTATATTTGAATGACCTTCAGCGATACCCCACACTAAATGAGTTCAAATCATCCCCACTTTACGTGTAGGGTACCCCATTTTTTTAATTTTACCTAGAACTATCTACACAAAATTGTCTATTTCTAGTACGGTCACTCAGCTATGCTGCGGACAGACAGACAAATAAAAAAACGGACAGACAGACATGGCAAAACTATAAATACCCCATTTTTTAAATTAATACCTAGAACTATCTACACTAAATTGTCAATTTCTAGTACAGTCACTCAGCTATGCTGCGGACAGACAGACAAACAAACAAACGGACAGACGGACATGGCAAAACTATAAATGTTTCTATGTATGTAATGTATATACTATGAAATCCTAAAACATAAAGACCGATAAATATTTTTTGTAAAGGTTTTACATTTAGAAAGTTTTCTGAAGAGGCTCAGTAGCTAAATGAGTTGAAATGGAAATTTGCATAATAACTGGATTTAGTAACTTTAAGCACGACTATGAATAACTTAACTTTGTAATAACTAAAATACTTTTAGGATATTTTGGGATATGTGGTGAATCTTTCTTGGTATCATTGACTCTACCAGCCTACCATTTTCAACCGACTTAAAAAAAGAGGAGGTTCTCAATTCGACAGTATCGTTTTTTTAAGTTTGTTACCTCATAAGTCATAACTTACGACTGGCTGAACCGATTTTGATGATTATATTTTTATTTGAAAGCTGATGCTTGCTGAAGCTGAGCTGAGCACCGTTTGCTAGATCTGACAATAGCATCCATGAGAAAACATATAGGTAAGTCATAAAGGACCCCGGACCTAAAGTATGGAAAATGTGGTTTCAGGCAAATCTTCTGAAATTATGATATTTTATAGATTTCAGTGCCCTGAACAAAAAACTCTATGGGTGTTACCACGGTTTCCGAGTCCCTTTCCATGTTCTGCTCGATTTTGTATCAGATAACAAAGTAGTACTTAGTTCTACTTCGGGTCTATTTATTTAAACAATTCACATTAGTTTGAGCCTTTTTTGTGATAATGCTGGTTAATTATAGACATAAAACGTCTACAATGTCAACTTCATGCGCACGTGATTGATTTATCGAATCTTATCGTTTATAGCTAAATGTGTGATATATGGCGCTACTTTTAAATAGAGGACATTGCTTCGTATGTAATAATGCTGTTGCTTTTCGTGCACTGCGGTGGATACCAGAAAACAACGAAGAAAAAATTCAATCTGCTATTTCGTTCAGAGAATCTATGTATTAATTGTGACCGATTGCTGAATACAGAGTTGGAGGAATTACGTCGCGAAGGTTGTATAGTTTTAAACGTTTTGAGGCAGACTTTCGACCCTTCGAGATGATGCTGGGACTGGGACATAAATATTCAATTCAATAAAAATTTCTGTTCTTGCGTTCAAGTTCAATAGGGGATGGTTTTGTGGTGATACAAAGTGGATACAAAGTCATGTATTCACTTTTTCATCATTGTAACTGACTATACGTTATCGACTACCGTAATTTGCGACGGGAGGGCATGGAGCCAGTGTCCAGACTCGGGAGGTCCAGAAACTGCAAGCAGACGGGCCCGTTCTGAGGCGACTGAACACTTTAAAATAAGGTCGGCAGTATGGCTTTCAGACGAGGTATATCCCTAGGCTCTAATACAACTTCTTTGGAGTCTAAATGCTCTGTGTGGATCTACAGAATTTTGTATACCTACTCACATTTTAATAAAGATAATGCATGTTATGTTTTTAATTAAAACCGAAATCATAATCACCCGTTATATCTTCTATAGCTACTTCAAACTGTTGTTTTTCGTGCTCTGGGAAAGGATTTCGGTTAAAAATTCACCAAAAAGAAATTCCGCCTTCAAAAACTTTATCCACTCATCAATCAGTTTTACCTTCTTCACAAATAATTCACGGATTGAACAAAACAAACCGTTTGGTCCGAACAAAAGAAAGGTCAAACTACCAGGGAAATCGCAAGATTCCTTAAAATTATTTAGGTAACTTACCTCAAAATACCACACAAAGGTTTAGGGACGATTATTCGTACCCTTAGGTACCAATGGTTTTCACCGGTTGCGTAGTTACTTGCGGTGAGTTTTACTCAGTCTTTCTTTCGCACGCAACGAGAGATAGCGGGCCCTTTCGATCTTATATGACTGTATTGGATACTGTAATGGCCGCCAAAACCCGTGTGTCACATTATACATCACACAAACGTTATTAATCAGCCTAGCTCGCACTACTGGACATGACCTCTCCTTTGCCTAGGTATAGGTAAAAGAGAGGCTATGTCAAAGATCCTAATGCGGCCTTACCTACTATTACGTACCTATGGCCGCATTAGGATGTAAATGCCATGCCCATAATCGCCACACGGAGCAAGCAGATTGGCGATCGAAGTAATGTAGCTACTATCATATCGCTGCTGCCCATCAACCTTCAATAAATGGTCAGTGACACTTCAATCCTTTAGTCGAGGTTTACGGCACTCACGGGAGGAGTTGGGGTTGTGCTATATCTCCATATCTACTGTAACTTTCTGTCAAAAATCGAGCCGCCAATAATCGTGAATTCGTGATACATTCGTCTCTTAACCTTTTCAACGCCAAGAACCACTAAAGTGGCCGTGTGTTGTCCTGCCTACCACGCCAGCAGCCACTAAAGTGGTCATCGAGTATGCTGTCAAAGTAACTGTCTTGCTGACAGATAAGGTTTATTTTCGTTGTTTATTAGTAGAGATACTTGCGTGTATGTCATAATTTGATGCGAGAGGGAAGGCGTTGAAAAGGTTAAGGACTTAAAAATGGCTTCTGCTTATACACTAGAGTTGGCTTCAATATGGTAAGGGTCAGCACAACAGTTTATATGGCCGAAGCTATTCTATTAAAGCAGCGAATTCCCGATTCGCCACTCGGACGGAGAGGCGGCAGTGGAAATAATTTCGGCGACAAACAACGCCCACGCTACATTCTTATACGACTTGGAAGTAATGGAAGCAAATAAATTTATTGTTCGTATTTTCGTAGTGTATCTCTATAAGTAGGGTAGAGTAGATAAAGGAGTACTTAAGACACAGAGGAAAAGTCTATACAGTCGCCAGAAGATATATAGGAGCGATCGCTGTGCTCAAAAATATTTGAACACGCACTCTTATGTCATGAAAATAGAGGCAAGCTCAGATATTTACGAGCACCCTAGCTACGGTCACTGTACCTAGTCGGTTGTTTGTGTTCCCGATCGATCTTCCCTACTTTCCCTTACATCAATAGCGATGTTATGATAATCGAGGTATTTTGTGAAGCCAACTATTTACTTCGTGCATTTGACGATTGCCTAGAGAACCGATGACCGGTGGGGTCGGCGTGTTCTCGAGTGGCGACCACGCACTGGACGACGCAGCGTGGGCACCCGCAGGGTGGGTAAGGTTGCAAGTATCCACTGGATCCGGGCAGTGGACGTCATTTGGCTGATGATTATGATGACGATCTGAAGATTTATTTTATGGGTACATTATATTCAACAATTAGGTAAATGTACGAATGCTGGTCGCTGAACTAAAACTTGACTCCTAGAATCCTAATTACGCCATTATAACAGAAGTCAAGTCGCGGTATCATTTTATTGAGCACTAAAGTATCGGGCATTTGTACGTTTCCCTTTTATAGATCTAAAATGTATTTATAACTCTTTTAATTTATTTTGCTGTCGCTGCAGAGCGTTTTAGCAGTTCACTACATTATTCAGTCTGTACTGTAGTGGCGATACCTTATATCTGGCCGGGCCACGCTTATTTCGTGGACCCTGCATATTTTACCCGCGGACTGGGGGCACAGATAACTTACCCAAACATTAATAAAACATTTAATATTAACAAATGTCTTATGGCTCCTAATATTCTTCAAAAATATATTTCTTGAATTGAATTCATTATCTTGTTTTTGAAGTTTGGACATCAAACATGTAAAGTAATCTTTGGTTTGGTCTAGTCCCTTGGCAAAACCTAATTTTGATTGGGAATTTTGAGTAAAAATGAAGAAAAAATAAGCATAGTTGACTGCAAATAATTATATTTATGTATTTATCACAAATATTTCTTCCTTGGCCATGACTGTCTATGTATTTAAGTATACAGGGTGTTCGTGAGTAATTGCTTTAATTTCAAGGGTAGATTCTTCACATCAAATAAAGTTAATTGTACCAAGAAACTAATATCCTAACTCGAACCGTTTTCAAATTATTCAAAATCTTAATTTTCTCACTTAATTACATTAAACCATTGTAAAGTCTTCTTAATACAACATAACCAAATACTATTTTCTTCTATTTTGTAAGTAAAGAGTTTTCAGTTCTCGTCACGTACTACATTCACTTTTAAATAAAGGAGTTTGTTTAAGATTAGTTTTAATTTGACTTGTATATGTCACATCAAATTGTCATTTTATTATTGTTGTTTATTTTCAAAGAAATAATTATTTGTAAAATAATATCTGTGCTTCCATTGATGCCACGTGTAAATTATACGGCCTAAGAAGAGGCCGACATACATTTTATTTACGGTTTGTGTAATGGAAATGCCGCAGAAGCAGCAAGAGTGTAGGTACCAAATTCGATATCCCAATCGACGTACACCGCAGCCGTATACTTTTACGAATGTAAGTAATTTGCTGTTTTCGTATGCCTTATTTATACCTAGCTACTTCAAATTTATATGTCGCTTTATACCTAACCCACGTTTATTACTGATGCAGGTACATAGACGGTTCAGTGAGATAGGTCTACGTTCGACGCCAAGGGAACGTGGCATCGTTTTAGACGTGCAGGACGAAATCGATATAATGAATTTAATCATTGAAGACCCGACATTGTCCACAAGACGAATAGGTCGTATTTTTAACATTGGACACGACAAAGTCTGGCGTTTATGGAAGCGATACGATCTGCATCCTTACCATTACCGCAAAGTGCAAGGGCTTCTGCCACGGGACAATTTCTCACGAATTGTTTACTGCCAAAGATCAAATGAATTATTAATACAAAACCCACAACTTATCTCTAAAATTCTGTGGATGGACGAGGCTCAATTTACAAGGGCAGGAATAATAAATTCAAAAAATTATCACCATTGGGCTGAGCAAAATCCAAAGATGGCGAGGGAGTCTTCGTTCCAACATGAGTTCTCCGTAAACATGTGGGCAGGAGTATTAAACAATCGCCTCATTGGACCAGTGGAGATTCCAAATCGACTAAATGGTGACAATTACTTGGAATTTCTACAGAATTTACACAATTTGGAATGGTTTGAAGATGTTCCACTGGAAACACTGCGGACGCATTGGATCCAGCATGACGGAGCACCCGCACATTTCGCTGCTCGTGTTCGGCGGTATTTAAATGAGCACTTTGATGGGCGTTGGATTGGTCGCGGCAGTCCAACTCTTGCGTGGCCCGTCAGGTCTCCCGACCTAACCCCCCTAGACTTTTATGTCTGGGGTACCTTAAAAGAAAAAGTGTACTCAAAACCAGTGGCGACAAGAGAACATTTGTTGCAACGAATTCGGGAAGAAGCTGAATGCGTGCAACTAATGTCAATCTTTAAACCGCGAAACACGGGCACGATGGAACATATGTTTGGAGAAGGAAGGCGGTCACTTCGAAAATGCCCTGTAGGTAATTTTGACTTTGTAAAACTATTTTTGTAGGTAATACGAAAAAGGGGATAATTTTATTTTATTTGTAGGATTATTATACAGGATTGTGTTTTTTGTTTGTAAATAAATGTAATTATTATTAATATACTAAAACTGTAATTTCATTTATGGTTAAATATACCTTACGACTATCAGTGACATGGCGTCTAAAACCACTTGGTTCCCACCAGCTTGTCCACTTTCGGGTGATTAAGAATTAGTCCCTAATAATTCTTAACGCCACGACACTGGTACTAGGTACTTATGTCGAAAACTAAAAGTTAAGATAAAAAAAGAAAATATTATTTAAAAATTTAGACAGTTCGCAAACATTGTTTTGTATAATAAAAATAAATACGAATAAACTATCTTTCACTACGCCACATAAAAATTAATGAGAAACAAAAATAAAAAAAATAGTAGCTGTAGCAGGGCTTGATCCCGGGACCCTCTGTTTTATAAGCAAAGTAGCTACCACGGGGCTAAATTGTTAATGTGCTGTCATTTACAGAATTTCAACACTGTCATCAATTGACACTAACTGCTGCCTAACTCAAAAGTACCTTTTACAATGGCCTTCAACTTAACATATATTTATTTTGTATGAAATAGTAAACATTTTTTTTTTACAGTTTAACAAAATGTGATATAGTCACATAGTTTGTTTTAACGAACCAAACATGATGTTAAAGTTAAAGCAATTACTCACGAACACCCTGTATATATTACATTATATCGTCGCTTGGTACCCACATCACAAGCCCTAATTTTATTGAGCTTACCGTGGGACTAGCTAGGTTGACTTGTGTAAAATGTCCCAAAATATTTATTTATTATTCAGTCTAATGCTTATAGACTAAGTCTATACGTACAGTCAAAATTCGGTTAAAAATTGCATGGACATTTTATGAATGAATCCATTCATAAATATTCCATGTAATTGTGAATGCCACTGTACTTACATCATCATCATCATCATCATCATATCAGCCGAAAGACGTCCACTGCTGAACATAGGCCTCCCCCAAAAATTGCCACAATGACCGGTCCTGCGCCACTTACATAAACGGTGCCAATTATGTTTTGAGTATTTTTATTTATTTATATTTCATTTATTATACGGGACACCAACAGAGTACATAAGCCAAGTTTACATAAGTGGTAATTATGTAATGTTATGTTATGACCGCAACTCTTCGTAAACGCTTTATAATACGGTGTCTGTTAGGTGGTCTGTGACTTGAGGTTATTAAGTGCTGACAAATGATAAAATGTTGGCTGTGTTGGCCAAATATTTATTTAATGCCTACCAAAGTCGACAGAACGAAAATTATGCATTTACACACAAGCTAAATAAACTGTTTAACCTTTGGCATACTATGTGGGGTACACCAGACCCCAAATGGATAGGACCATGATAACCAAGATAATGATTCATGAGTCATGGTAATTATCTACATGACAACCAAGTTTTAAATATAACGTATTAAAGACCAAAGTCGTAGTTTTCAAATCAGGAAGAGGCCCGGCAACTGTCCCGCCAGTGTTCTTGAATGGAGCGCTAGTCGAAAGAGTGGAAGAGTTCAGATACCTTGGACATATGCTCACTGAGACTCTGCTTGATGACAAAGACATAGAGCGAGAACGTAGGGCCTTGGCCGTGCGGTGCAACATGCTTGCGCGGCGGTTCGCGCGTTGTAGTGATGAAGTAAAGGTGACATTGTTTAGGGCATATTGTCTATGCTTCTATACATGTCAGCTCTGGACTAAATTCATACAACGCGCGATGAGCAAGATTAGAGTGCAGTATAATGACGCATACCGCATTTTAATGAAACTGCCAAGATACTGCAGCGCGTCTAATATGTTTGCCCAAGCCAAGGTTCCTGATTTCTTTGCCATCACACGTTCCCGCATTGCCTCTTTCTGGAGTCATCTACGAGCGTCTGACAACAGCATACTACGTGAGTTGTCTGGGTATCTGGACAATACCATACAAAATCACTGGATGACCGTGCACCGCGACAGGAACAGGAAGTAACCTGACTGTGACTGCCTGCCTATTATTATTAATGGTAGGTTATTTTATTTTATTTTATACACGTTTTATATTGCTTTTAGATATTTTTACATTTTTTACATTGTATTTTAATTTTACATGGGTGTATACCTGTAAATAAAAAACTTTATTATTATTATTATTAATTCATAAACGTCTTATCATTGATAAGACGAAAAGGGACGAACAATACTTAGAGGCTTGCTAAACTAGTCGACGTTTATGAATTCATTTCAATCATTTTTCATTCATTTATATGAATAAGGGGGTTATACCATAAAAAAGTTTGAAAGTTATGTTACGATTCCTAACAATAGGTTAGTACCTAACTACCATTAACTAGCGTCTTTACCTCGGACGAGACTTGAATACACAGCTCTGGATCATTGTTATACCTCTCTCTCCAACTCAATAAGTCATCCTCTCTTTCTCTTTTCCTAGTCCCACATAATGGTGGGGTCCTCCTGGTTTCTTGCCCCTATTTCCTCAATCAGTAAGTCTAATTTCAATAAATAATAAAATAAATATCACGGGACAACATTACTCGCCATGGCTATTTCGCCGCGCCCATATAACAATATACACCAACACGCGAATGCGTAAAGATTAAATGTAGTTTTGACATTTTATTGACGTGGCGTCTGAGTCACAGCATTTTGTATTTCGTGCCCTCGAAAAGATTAGCTCTTGAAAGTAATTTGCGACTGCAAAAAGTTTAAGTAGCCCGCTCTATTTTCAGAGAATAGGCTAATTTTTCTAAATGGACATTAGCAACAAACTTTTTGTCATACAACTTGCTCCAGACTTCAAAGCGAGCGAGGATTTCAATAAATCAATATTAAACCCAGCCCAACAAAATCGGTAAGGCCAAAGTAATATAAAGTTTGCAACTTTCTTAATTCGTTTCATTACGAGAATGATAAAGTCTTCAAAAGGATTTTAAGGGGTTAAAGGCTAACGGCAGTCATGATAGCAATGTATATTCTTGAAAAAATATAATGCTTAATATTTTCGTAAATTTTCTTCGGTTACCGCGAGGATTACACATGAAATAAAACTATGAAAACGGATAAACTCACGTATATTAACTAATTTTAACTTCATTCCGACGTTTCGAACACTTTACAGGGTTCGTGGTCTGCGGAGTCATCCGCGAGTTACGCGAGTTTATCCGTTTTCATAGTTTTATTTTAAATATAAAGCTCTTAAAGAAAGGGGAAAGCAAAATGGTGACTACGAATGTTTGATGATAACAATTTTTATTATTGTTTATTTTTGTAAAATACTGTAAACACGCATATTTCAAATATAGTTTTGATTTATTAATTAGTGGCAACTGTATTGGTTTATGAAATATGTACTGATACTTGTAATTATAAGAAACATGTACCGTTTGTGCCCAAATAAACATTAAAACATAGTTTTAAAATGCTTACAGGATAAGTGAAATTCAATATATTAAAAAAAAATATCGGTATTTCCTTGATAGCTCTGTGGATAAAAATAGCGAGTCATAACTAAAAAGCCCCTGAATATATTTCTGGTGCTACCATTATATTTTTTTCTCCATAGTTTATTCAGGAAAATTACTAGTACACCAAACGAAGGAAACTCAGAGGAAAAAACTCGTGTATAAGCGAATTTTGGCATAGTTGTAGGGAATGGTGTTTTAAACCACATACTAAAAGTACTGGTGGTTAGGGGTGGAGCTAAGGGGGGGAGGGGGGTGTAAAGGTCCTTATTTTTAATTTTTCGTAAATAACTCGTAAACCGTGGCTTATAGCAAAAAATGTTCTAGTACATAAGTAATCTACATAAAATTCTCTACAAAAAAGATATATGCATGTTTCCTCTGGGATCACTGTGTCATGAGATAAGAAAGCAAGAAGATGGACAATAAAGAAATAAACACGTTTGTTTAAGTAGGTATAGCACATACAGGATGCTCGCGAGCATTCCAAAAGATTTTAATTTCAATTCCTGCCCATATTTAGAGTCTTTAATGTTATATAAAATTTCCTGGATTCGGCTTGGTTTCAGAGATAATCAACCTTTTTTCGAAATAAGTTTTTCGACGTAACTCGTCATAAAACTTCTTTTTGATTGCAATGCTACCACAATGTGTTTTAATATTACCACACCTTTTGCCTGGCAATCAAAAAATGGGAATAGACTTGACGAAATAACCTGTCCCAAAAAAAATATTCAAATAAATAATTTTAACAGATTGTTGTTATGATAAAAAGTACTGGAAATGTTAAAAAGTATTCAAAAAGTGTAAAAAAAAAAGAAAAAAAAATTTTTTTTTGGTGGTATTTGACATTAGGTGTCTTAATCATTTTTGTTTATTTTGATATCTAGAATGCATACTTAAAATCTTTTGGAATGCTCGCGCCCGGGCGCGCCCTGTATACTTATTTGTAAAAATAAAATTCCTAATTATCTTCTAAATCTAAAATATTCTTATAATCATCGTCAAAAGATTTTAACTATGCATTCTAGACATCAAAACAAACAAAAAATATTATGAGACCTAATGTGAAATACCACAAAAAAAAAAAAAATTTTCTCTTTTTTTTTCCACTTTTTGAATATTTTTTTACATTTCCAGTACTTTTTATCATAACAACAATCTGTTAAAATTATTTATTTGAAAATTTTTTTAGGGACAGGTTATTTCGTCAAGTCTATTCCCATTTTTTGATTGCCAGGCAAAAGGTGTGGTAATATTAAAACACATTGTGGTAGCATTGCAATTAAAAAGAAGTTTTATGACGAGTTACGTCGAAAAACTTATTTCGAAAAAAGGTTGATTATCTCTGAAACCAAGCCGAATCCAGGAAATTTTACACAACATTAAATATTCTAAATATG
The DNA here is from genome assembly GCA_025490895.1 of Thaumatotibia leucotreta. NCBI lineage: Eukaryota > Metazoa > Arthropoda > Insecta > Lepidoptera > Tortricidae > Thaumatotibia > Thaumatotibia leucotreta. The sequence continues at coordinate 11,782 of JALPQI010022825.1, forward strand.
GTCAGGAATTGAACATTAAAATCTTTTGGAATGCTCGCGAGCATCCTGTATGTGCTATACCTATTTAAACAAACGTGTTTATTTCTTTATTGTCCATCTTCTTGCTTTCTTATCTCATGACACAGTGATCCCAGAGGAAACATGCTTAAATCTTTTTTGTAGAGAATTTTATGTAGATTACTTATGTACTAGAACATTTTTTGCTATAAGCCACGGTTTACGAGTTATTTACGAAAAATTAAAAATAAGGACCTTTACACCCCTCTCCCCCCGTTAGCTCCACCCCAAACCACCAGTACTTTTAGTATGTGGTTTAAAACACCATTCCCTACAACTATGCCAAAATTCGCTTATACACGAGTTATTTCCCCCGAGAGGCAGTTTTTGGTCTTCGTTAGGTGGGCTATACAATCGGATGTTAAAAAGGATTCTACCTATTGGGTCACTGATGTATGAAGAAAAAAGGTATTTATTTTGCTGGGCACAGTTCTAAATAGTTCCGTAATTAGGTCGATAAAGAGTGTGCAAAATGATTTGGCCATTGGAATCAAATTTCTGCCTCCGGATCTATTTGAAAGATTTCATAGAAATTTCAGTACATTCTGTACTGACCACAGTTGATATCCATGTTTTTACTTTTTGTTGCAACATGAGCTATGTTTCAGTATTGTGTTTACCCGGTTATAGCTTTTCTAAAGTTACGGAGCCAAAAGAGACGAAAAAAAGGTCGAAAATAATAACATTTTTTTAAAGCCCCATACATTTTAGGAAAATTTCTACTCAAATCCGGAGGCAAAAAAATTAAATTAAAAACATAACAAAAATAACAGTGATAATCAAACATCAAATGACACCGTTTTGTAACTGTGCCCTCGAGAAAATCGAAATTTTTGAAAAATGACCCACCCTACTACCTATCCTATACGTACATATTTTAAGACTGTCTTTGAAATCAACCCGTTTGCACTAAATATACTATGAAAAATTACACCTAACCCGGCGTATTAGGTACATTGATGCGAGTGTAGATCTGGTCATCACAGTCACAGTAAGATATCCTTTTAGAGGCGCTGTTATAATGTGGTTATAAATGCTATAATAGTACGTACGTTAAAATAAAGAACAAATACAACGTTTTTCCTTTTCTTATCTCGTAATCTGTACTGTAAGTAAATACTCCATTTCAAAGCTTTGTATTTCTTTTCTACAAAAGGTAGTCCATCGCATTTGTCTCTTTGAGAAATGCTTGCGTGTGAACCAGATATACATCAATGGCCACAGCGTTTTAATGCCGGAATAGCTTCGTTTTGGAGATACAATTTGTGGCGTTTAGGTACTAATCCTACCGCAAGGAGTAAGCGATTACCTATCGTATATGAAAAATAAAAAAACTAAAGCGCTCCCGTGTAAAAGAGACACGGCAATAACCCTCAGCCATTGTCGGTCACGTGAAATATCATCATCATCATCATCATCATCATCAGCCTATGATAGTCCACTGCTGAACGTAGGCCTCTCCTATTAACTATGCGTATATACGCATTAGGAGGTAAATGCCCATAATCGCCACGCTGGGCAAGCGGATTGACGATTGCAGTAATGTGTCCACTATGATGACGCTGCTGCCCATTATCATTCTTTTATCAAATAATGATCAGTGACACTTCAATCCCTTAGTCGACTTTTACGACACCCGCAGGTGGAGTTGGGGTGGTGACTAATTTATTCTTACTGCCGTCACCACACGGTCAATGACATGTGTCTTGTTATAAACACTATAAAGTTGAAAATACATCTGTTGGACGTCACTTCAGTTGCAGAGGGCTAATCGGGAGCGAGCAACCCACTAAAAAAGGCAGTAATCCCATCAAAGATGAAAGGGATGAGTTGTCGACTGCTTTTTTCGTCCATGTAAAGAAACAAAATACCGTGTCAGTAAAAGTGACACACATTTCTATTTGATCGCTGGCTATTCACACTGACGGGGTGTACATTCTCTAAGATAATTCACTCGTACCGAAGAAAAAACTCGCCGATCGCTACTAGCTGCTCGTTTATCCCCGTTGGTGGAATCAAAGCCTTAATGGGGAAGGCATCTGTCAAAGTGACAGTTCCTGTGATAGTGATGCTCAAACAAGATTTTGTATAGGAATTTATTTTTGTACCTAATCTATTTACTTTCGTATTTTTATTTAAAATAATAATGTGTTCAATACAATAGTAATGCATACACTCGAAATACTAAGAGTTCAGTTTGTTGGTGAGCTACTAGTATTGATTTGTGACCATATATGGTATTACATATTTCCAAAATACTTACGAATGTTAATTTTTATACAATTTTATAGAATCGTCAATTTGAAATGGGTCTTTATATCATAGGTGCGTGAACGTGCACAATAATTATTATTTTAAGAGGATAGTTACAATTTTACAAAGGTTCTTATGTGTGTATTTTTTTACTGTTTATATTTTAAATCGAAATCGCTTACTATTTTTTTATTTAGTTTTAAATAGTAGTTTTAAAGGTCTATGTAAGTTTATTTATTTTCCTATGCATGAAAATACTAGCTACAAACAAGATGCAAACAAGCATAATAACTTAGCTGCACTAGGGACGATTTATGGAAGCCTTCTTTAGTAATACGAGAATCTGGCATTTAGCGAAAGAAATGTAAGTAAAGGAATGATTGATAAGAAACAGATAGGCAAAGCCTGCCATCTTCTTAAATAATATATGTATCTAAGGACCATTCATTTCATAGTTAGCGTCAGCGAACTGTATTTTTTGTTACAGTTGAGTGGGGTATAAATTGTAAGTACAGTATTTTCCTTCGCACTAGCTTTATAAACATTCCATTGCTCGCATACATGCTTCCTATGTAGATGGAGTTATACAATTGTGAAACATCCATGGGAGTTACCGAAATATCAGTGCCTTATCTAACCTTATTGCTTTTCAATTTGTGTTTGCAAGTGTGTACATAAACTTTATATATGATTCGGGAAGGCACACAGCAGTGTTATTCACTAAGGAAACCGCCTTGCTGTCAGCGCTGTGTCAGCGCTGCGGCAGCGTCGAGCCTAAAAATGGTATTCACTAATGTACTTTAAACGACACTAGTGCACGGCGACGAATGCGGCGTGAGCTGGAACTACACTGCGTCGAGAGTTTGACGTTTAATGTACGAACTTCGTATTCTCTAACGAAAAACAGCGACGAACTCGCCCACAACCTTGCTGACAGCCTCGATTCCTAATGTCAAATAAAACAGCTAGGATTTTAGACAAGGTTATCTCGACGTCGAGCTCGTTGACGAACGCAGCGTCGAATGTGTGAATAAGAGAATAGCATAACAGAACTCAAGAAGAAGGAACACCTAATCTGTAATAATTATTTTGTTTCATCAACTAAGTATATATTAACTATTTTTTCCATACACTGTGCATGTGACGTACGTACACGTATCGTAAGTACCTATAGACGATACATATTTATGTAGCAAAGGTTCGCCATTCATTAATTGCCGTAATATTTATCCAAGCAACACGAGCCAAACGGTAAAGAATTCAATTTCACTTGGATGAATGTTGCGTAAAATTGAAAATTGTACAAAACCGAAATATCCCCGCAAACACCGCAATTACGTCACAGATTACAAAACGCTACATAGTATAAATTCATATATTATTGAACAACATGGGCTTTATCTCTCAAAAGCTTGTAACTTGTGATAGAAGTGGAAACCTCTTTTTTTAACTCGATTGATTGGATAAAGACTTAAAAAAAATCGTTTATTTCGGATAATAATTTTGGAAATACAAGTTTTTACTGACCTCCATACTAGGCAAAGCCTGTCCCGTGGAGGAAAACAAGTTACGTTTGTATAATACGAGTAAGTTTCGCGCTTTTGAGGAATCGGCCCCTAACTGTAATTTACGTTATTTGTCCGTGCCATGTTATCATCTACTATAATTTAAGGGTAGATTTTGTTCATCTTTAAGAGCTTTTCAAATCGAGGACCAAATTAGCTAAAACTGAAACAAAGTGGTGCTATCGTAAAGAGGTATTTTTCTTGTCGTGAATGAGTATTATGCTGATATTGATTGATTTACATAATTTTAAAGTAATTTAATTATGATTCCAGATCATACTACGAGAAACAAACCAACTACTCAGGAGGTTCTCTATGGGGAGCATTCATGTGGTATATCTGCTAAACACGTTATTTTATCTGCGTTGCGGTTCTGTGGATATTTTAAACGCACGGAACGAAACGGATATTTAATTTTATTGCTTAGCTTTTTCCTTATTTCATGTATTTTTGTGTCATTTTAAGAAGCACCTGAGATTTAATAATTAGATTATTAAAATGGTCGGCGAGGTAAACTCGCGATTTTCAATTTACGTCACCAAGATGGCATTAAGTGGATTTATTAAGGAAATCTGGTTTTGTAACTTTCGTTATTTGCGATAAATCGGTTGGTTTAACATTATGTTCATTACGAACTTATTCAGTTCCATCTAAAATAATCTAAATGGTAATTTTGATGCCTTGGAAATTCATTTCGGGTATATTAATTTATTATTTATAGTCCGTATATTTTTCCTTTTATTATTTTAATTCACTTAGTTTGGACATTAATTGGTTAAAACCTACTTAGTCCTTAATGTCTATTGCTGGATCAGAATATTTTGTACTCATTTACACTTTTTAAATTTTTAGAGGTTCTTCTAATGAGCAGCTGAAAAATTCTAGGTTCTGGTGGTTCGAGACAATAATATAGGTATTTCTTATTATTTCAAATAACCAAAAGAAACAGACAACGTCGGTGTACCGACATTATATAACTTTTAAAATGTTACGTAGATACATTCTAAGTAAAAAGAATACATATTTATATGACATGACGATTACATACGACCTTTTTGCTTCAAATAGTTCGGTACTGAACTGAGGTCCCGCATCTTTTAAATTTTTATTTTTCCATCGCACCGCCGGTCAAGGTCTGCGGGCACGTTTAATTTTATAGGACCCCAACCATGTTAGTAGAAAGGGTGAATCATAAAATAATCAGATACAGAAGGATACCTAAATAAACAAAAATAAAATAAATAACTACATAAAAGTGATTATAATCATCATTTTCGCCACAAGAGAGATCTTGTTACAATAATAATAAAATATGAGTACAGAAAAGTAACAGAAAGGTATGAACTAAATATTAAATTAGAAACTATAACTAAATAATAAAAGTAATATTAAATTACGAACTAAAACTTTATAAAATGGCACTACAAAATACACTTGAATAAAAAAACACAGTTCAATAACTTAAAAAAAATCAGGCATTGTGCCAAAAATGCTGGCAGCATATTCTCGCTGTATACGGCTTGTTCACGAAATAAAGTCACCATTGCTGTATAATTCTTTTTTTTTGTATGAGATCATATGAGTTATTTTTATTTGGACGACTTTTCAGCAAATGCTTTTGAATATTGGATTGTTAAACATAAAACAGACCATTATTTGATAAAAGATTGAAGATGGGCAGCAGCGTCACCATAGTGGACACATTACTGCGATCGCCAATCCGCTTGCCCAGCGTGGCGATTATGGGCATTTACCTCCTAATGCGTCTATACGCATAGTTAATAGGATAGGCCTACATCCAGCAGTGGACTATCATGGGCTGATGATGAAACATAAAACAGAAGAATCAATTTACAGTCCCATGGCTGTTAGAACTACATATAGGACTGTTGTGTAACAGTAGAGACTGATTTTACGACGGCTACTTTATTTCGTGAACAAGCTTTCGCTATGCTAATGTGCTGCGTCAGGAAACTGATGCCAGAGGGGTTACCATGACGTACATTAGTACAGGTTCAGTTTAGGTTGAGAGAAAGGGACAAGGCTATATGAGTCGTATATCACTCTCCCTTTCCCTGAACCTAAACTGAATCGCATTAGTACGTCATGGTAACCCCCAGGTCTCTGGTAACCGGTAGCTTCGATCAGACGCTTCGATGGAACTTTGACCAGAAGTCGAGCGCACGGACCCACGGTCCGAGGGTCTCGACACCAGTCGTACTCGGTGCTGAAGACTCTGGTATTTAAAAGCTTTTTATTTTCTGCCGTCTGTGCCGCCCCTCCAGTCACAAGCGAACCGATGTTCAGATGCGACTGTGCCAGAGTGTCCACGCACGTAGCATCCCAGACAGCACTCGTCCATTCTTCCATGGTATAAAAGTCTTCTATAACTATACAAAAACTTACATATTTCCTGCCTCGAAAGGCTATATTCTGGAATGATATGTCGCCTGCGGTGTTTCCGGCCCGTTAAGACTTTCAAATCTTCAAGAAAAGAGCGTATTGCCATCTTAAAGTTCTGCAACGCACTTGTAATATTGTGATCGTTTACCATCAGGCGATACGTCTGATCGCTTGCCTCCTATTCCATAAAAAATAGTTATAGAATATTCACAGACTAAAGTCTGTGAATATTTTTTATAATATATATTTGACGCTTACGCCCAAATATGGGATGTCAGATTCCATGAATTGTACAAGAAAATAACCTTTTGGCATGTCTACGGAAGATACGTGAATCTAATTAATGTGTCACCTGCACACATCGCTGCTCCAATATAGCTTCTATGTTGCTCTTTTATCAACATATAAAATAGTCACACTGACACATAGGCACTGGTCTCATCGCGAGCTACTAAACTATGAACTATTGGCTATAAAGGTCTCTGCCCACTAGACCGTAGCATACCATGACCGTAGCATGAACGTATCAGACACGGAATGTGAGACGACACGGACTACTATGCCCACTATAACGTGTGTACATCGTTTCATGTCCGTGCTAAGCCCGTTTAGTGACCGTTGCATCCGCGTCGCAATCACGTATCATCCGCGTCGCAATTACAAGTCAAAGTCAAAAATTATTTATTGAGTAGGCTTAGCAACAAGCACTTTCGAATCGTCAGTTATGCTACTTATACATTTATATGGCGGAATGTGTTTATTTATCATTAATATTATTATAGTATTAAATAAGTAAGTAGTAATCTATGATATTAAACTAAAACTTCTTGGAATTGGTAAATATATTGTCTATATAGTG
>JALPQI010022826.1:0-17283 GCA_025490895.1 Thaumatotibia leucotreta
CAATTACAAGAGTAACATTCCGTGACTAGTAAACGAATTTACTTACACGTGAAAAAAGAAAGACACTGTTTTAGGTATTTTACAAGCTTTTATTTATTATTTTTTTTTATATATATATTTATTTAGTTTCACCTGTCCCGTTGTCTGTCGTTCTGTAATCAAATCTTGCAACTTAAATTTGATCCACTTCCCGGTTTCCGATTGAGCTGAAATTTAGAATGCATGTATAAATCGGATGACAATGCAATGTTATTGTGACATAGAGCTGATCTGATGATGGAGCTGGAAGGTGGCCATAGGAACTCCATAATTAAATGATGCAACCCTATCGAGCTTGAGCTCATTAGATTCGTCTTGACAAATACTTTGATACTATATGGTAACCAGGGTCTGATGATGGAGCCGGAAGGTGGCCATAGGAACTCCGTAATTAAACGATGCAACCCTATCGAGTTTGAGCTCATTGGATTAGTCTTGACGAGTACTTTGATACTATATGGTAACAAGGGTCCGATGTTGGAGCCGGAAGGTGGCCATAGGAACTCCGTAATTAAACGACGCAAACCCATCGAGTTTGAGCTCATTAGACTCGTCTTGACAAGTACTTTGATACTATATGGTAACCAGGGTCTGATGATGGAGCCGGAAGGTGGCCATAGGAACTCCGTAATTAAACGATGCAACCCTATCGAGTTTGAGCTCATTGGATTAGTCTTGACGAGTACTTTGATACTATATGGTAACAAGGGTCCGATGTTGGAGCCGGAAGGTGGCCATAGGAACTCCGTAATTAAACTACGCAACCCCATCGAGTTTGAGCTCATTGGATTAGTCTTGACGAGTACTTTGATACTATATGGTAACAAGGGTCCGATGTTGGAGCCGGAAGGTGGCCATAGGAACTCCGTAATTAAACGACGCAACCCCATCGAGTTTGAGCTCATTGGATTAGTCTTGACGAGTACTTTGATACTATATGGTAACAAGGGTCCGATGTTGGAGCCGGAAGGTGGCCATAGGAACTCCGTAATTAAACGACGCAAACCCATCGAGTTTGAGCTCATTAGACTCGTCTTGACAAGTACTTTGATACTATATGGTAACCAGGGTCTGATGATGGAGCCGAAGGTGGCCATAGGAACTCCGTAATTAAACGATGCAACCCTATCGAGTTTGAGCTCGTTGGATTAGTCTTGACGAGTACTTTGATACTATATGGTAACAAGGGTCTGATGTTGGAGCCGGAAGGTGGCCATAGGAACTCCGTAATTAAACGATGCAACCCTATCGAGTTTGAGCTCATTGGATTAGTCTTGACGAGTACTTTGATACTATATAGTAACAAGGGTCCGATGTTGGAGCCGGAAGGTGGCCATAGGAACTCCGTAATTAAACGACGCAAACCCATCGAGTTTGAGCTCATTAGACTCGTCTTGACAAGTACCTACTTTGATACTATATGGTAACCAGGGTCTGATGATGGAGCCGGAAGGTGGCCATAGGAACTCCGTAATTAAACGATGCAACCCTATCGAGTTTGAGCTCATTGGATTAGTCTTGACGAGTACTTTGATACTATAAGGTAACAAGGGTCCGATGTTGGAGCCGGAAGGTGGCCATAGGAACTCCGTAATTAAACGACGCAACCCCATCGAGTTTGAGCTCATTGGATTAGTCTTGACGAGTACTTTGATACTATATGGTAACAAGGGTCCGATGTTGGAGCCGGAAGGTGGCCATAGGAACTCCGTAATTAAACGACGCAAACCCATCGAGTTTGAGCTCATTAGACTCGTCTTGACAAGTACTTTGATACTATATGGTAACCAGGGTCTGATGATGGAGCCGGAAGGTGGCCATAGGAACTCCGTAATTAAACGATGCAACCCTATCGAGTTTGAGCTCGTTGGATTAGTCTTGACGAGTACTTTGATACTATATGGTAACAAGGGTCTGATGTTGGAGCCGGAAGGTGACCATAGGAATTCCGTAATTAAACGATGCAACCCTATCGAGTTTGAGCTCATTGGATTAGTCTTGACGAGTACTTTGATACAATATGGTAACCAGGGTCTGATGATGTAGCCGGAAGGTGGCCATAGGAACTCCGTAATTAAACGATGCAACCCTATCGAGTTTGAGCTCATTGGATTAGTCTTGCCGAGTACTTTGATACTATATGGTAACAAGGGTCTGATGTTGGAGCCGGAAGGTGACCATAGGAACTCCGTAATTAAACGACGCAACCCCATCGAGTTTGGTCTCGTTTGATTCGTCTTGACGAGTCTCTTGCTTTCGTCCCATATTAATTATATATGATTGATTGGATGGATGACCCAATGCCAAGGTGAGCACGTGCCGAGGGCTGAATGGTATGAGGGTGTATAAACATGTCTTGCCGCTAACGTTGCGCCTCAGGGTACCATGGCGAACCATGTTGTATTGTAGCCCTTATCCCTCTACAACGGACCTCTCTGGGGGGATGGACCGTTATTTGTCCTATACTCGTGGGAATAACATGAAGAAAACAGAAACAACTACACAAAGAAAACGACGTTTAGAGAAGGCAAAATTGAAGAAACAGGAGAAGATTGCTAATGAAAGCGATGTCCACAAGAAAAAATAAGTTTAGCTACTGCTAAACATAGAGAATACGAATCGTTAGAACAACGCACACATAGGCAATATAGGCATACTACCGACAGAATACATACACAAGAGAGAAAGAAAAACGAATCTCTAGAACAACGCACATATAGGCAAGATATCAATAGAATAAATACACAAGAGAAACAGGAGGTCTTCCAAAAGAACTAGAAATATTTGTTGGTGCTAAAGTTATGTTGAGGTCTAACGTTGACGTTGCTAAGGGACTTGTGAATGGAGCAATAGGTCACATCACTGAAATCATATGGCCGTATTACAGACGTGCTCAACTATACGATAGCGATGTACCATTGGTTCGCGTAGACTTTGGTAACGATGGCATTCACATAATACACCCTAAATCAGTTCAATTTCCTGCTAAATTTAATCACGGCACAGCTGAAAGAAGAATTCTCCCGATTGTCTTGTCTTGGGCTTCAACTGTGCATAAAATGCAGGGAACTACTGTAGATCATGCTGTTATTTATCTAGGCTCCAAATTTTTCGCTGCTTGTCAAGCTTATGTAGCTTTAAGCCGAGTTAGGTCTTTAGCAGGTCTGCAAATCGAAGAACTTGACTGCTCCAAGTTGACGTCGAAGAAACCTTGTAATGTTGATGCATTAAAAGAAATGGATAGAATGAGAAACGTTACAAATAACTAACAAGTGATTACATAATTTCAACGTTATTGATATTTAAATCAGTACATATTACATATCATGTGAACGAACTACGGACTTCATAACGGAATAACGCTGCTACACGCTGCGAACTACGTCGAGGTAATTCTCGAATTAAAAATAGAGGTACTAAAAAGTTAAAAATAAAATTAAAGAAAAAAAATCCTTATTAAAAACAAGCTTTTATTATTTGTTTATAAAATGAACTAAAAAGTTAAAAATAAATTAACTCTAAAAAGAAATATAACACTTTGTAACTTGATTGTAACCTTTAACGACAAATAAGCGTCTTCGTCTAGAACAAAATAATTCCATATTGTACAAATTTATTTAATTTTAACACTAAAACTTTTCACCATACATAATTATTCAATCTCGGATTTTTTCCCCAAAAGGATTTTTTTTCTTTAATTTTATTTATAACTTTATTCCAAAAAGTAGGTAAGTATGTAAGTAATAGTTGTTGTTAAGTATTAAAAACAAATATTTTTTGTTTTTCTATTTGAGATCATTTCTCTTTATTTTAAAACATGCAAAATCAACAAGGATAACTCGTTATTGAGCCGACAATAGTTAGTACCTACCTACAAACGAGGCACTTGAAAACTATCTACTTTTAACAACCGTACCTGTTGGTATGTTTATCCACCGTATTACGTTATGATAACACTTAAAAAATAGTTTTAGTTACTACCTATTTCTTTTTTTATTTTTATTTATTAAAGTTCCAAAAACATTTTATTTAACGCACGCACAATTGACAGGACAACCCCTCTGCCAAATGTTTCTACATAACGTGACAAAGAATAAAATAGCAGACATTTATGTATGCAAATTGTTGCTAACTATTTGACTGACATTTCATTCATGCAAGTTAGGATAAGTGACAGTAGTAGGTATTCTAATGTAAATTCAGGTAAAAAGGGATACCTAAGCGACAAATGGTTCATAAATAAATGTAGGGATAAAAATGGATAAACGCCAATAGTTCAGATATCATAGTCAAGTAATATTGTCTAACCGTCTTAAATTTTAGGGTGTGTAATGATCCGTATAAAAATACTTAATATATTTTCATTCGATATAACAACAAAAAATATATTTTCGAAGTATATAATCGTTCATTGTATATAATAAACTTTTGGTATAATATTAAAATATCTATTATTGTTTAGTATAATGAATAGTTAATATAACACTTATTTTGTATAACCTTCATACGGTATAATTCTCATTTGATATACAATAATAAACTTTTCTGGGTTGCAAAAAAAAAAAATAACCTCGAAGACTAAGGCGGGAGCAAAGCTCCCGCCTTAGTCTTCTAACCTAACCTATCCGAGTCGGATCTGCCCCGGAAGGTTTTGTTCGCTCGCTTCGCTCGCTCACTGCAGATTTAGTCCCCATTCGTTAGTAATTATGATCAAAACCAAATTTTATTTAGGAGCCAATATCTTGATAATTATCAAGTTTTAAGAAAAGTAGCGTTATACTATAAGATAATTATACGAAATAAGAATTAAACTAAAAGTATGTTATATGAAATATCATTATTTCAATTGATTATTATATAAAATAATAATTATATCATTTGTAAATATATTATTTGTTGTTATATGATTCAATAATTATATCAAATGAGCGTTATTGCGACTAATATTATATCAAAAGTTGTTATAGCCTTCGTGACGCACCCTAAATTTTAAATTAAGATAAAGGTAAAATTGTCCAAACGACATGAGAACATATAATACAGTCAGGTAGAAATAGCTAACCCACAAGTGATGATTAGTTGTTACACAGCAAAAATATCCATATAATATTTAACCTGTCATGACAAATAGGTAAAATAACCCAAGATTCATTATGTTGAATTATATTTTATCTAATCTCCATTTTCTTAAAATTTGTCAAAAACCAAGTCGTTTAGTAATAAAAAATGATCGAAAGTTCTCTAAATTACCGATGGGATAAGCGACACAAAAGTTGTCAGATGGATACGAAACCTAGCTCATTCGACGCAGAAAAATTTGCCGATTCTAACGGTGTATATAACTCAATATCTTCAAAAGTGTCGCTTATCCAATTTCTCCTTTCCAGCGTCGATGTATGTAAACTTAACTACTTATCTACTACCTATATCTATGTATTTCTCGATGAGAACTGCTGTTTAGCTTAGTGCATGTTTAATACTATAATTATGTTATTTTTTTAAATTCAAATTGTTGTAAGTGTAAGTATACAGTCAGGGGCATAAATATATATACGAGTTTAAACCTAATGCTCCAGACATAAGTAAAAAAGTGTATACATATTTATGTCCCTGACTGTACCTACACTAAACCTTGTATCATCATCATATCAGCCAGAAGTTCGTCCGTATACTCGTTCCACCGTATCTATAGGTATGTACATTATTATAAAGGCCGGCAAACGAAGCGTTTGCAAAGGTAGCGGACTAACGGACAAAATGTATACGGATATTTATGCGGCAAATATTTTTCTTGCCGAGTTTAGAAACATGAAATAACGCTGTTCGGATCAGGACATCAGCGCTCAAAACGGACGCACTTTGTCGACGACGATGTCCTGCCGGTTGTGTTGCCTCTTTTTCCATCGACACGGTGAATTTACCTGTTTTAAATAGATGAGCAACGCTCCTCCCCCCCCCCCCCTCCACTGGAGGTGGATTCTTAAGCGGTTGCTGCTTACGATCAGGGTGCTTAGCCAAGTTGCCAATCGCTAACGCTTAATCGTCAATCGTAAGCGAAAGGCAGCTAACTGTCTTTGTCGCTCTAATATGAAAGAGGGACAAAGAAGGAAAACTACGATACGCTACTAAGCGTTAGCGATTGGCAACTTGGCTAAGCATCCAGGGGGCTTATGATGGCAAAGACGACAAGTCATTAGACGCGGTACCATCATAAGCCTACAGGCGGCCTACCCCCTGGCTAGAATCCTGGCTACGCCCTTGGTTACGTCTTTAAAATAGTTGCGATTCTTCCTTTCTTCTTCTATCTAGATAATTGCCTATATTTACACTTAAGTGCCTAGACACTTTATTAAAACGAACAAATGACTACCAAGATTTTGATTACTTAAGTTTTTTTTATGGAACAGGAAGCAACCGAGCAGAAGACGTATCACCCGATGGTAAACGATCACCGTTGCCCATGGACACCCGAAACACCCGTTATACAGTTTTTGAAATACGTTTTTTGGAAAGTCGAGCGAGACGCACCACAGATTTACAGAAAATACGCCTTTGAATTTTTGTGGAGCAATTTCGACAAATCTGATATTTGTTCGGATCGAATAGCTCTTAGGTACCAGTTAGTACTTGTCAACTTGTGTGGCGTGGCGTCAATGAGACATGACCTTTCTTTAGCTGTCAAAAGGTTAAGCCTCGCTACCTCATCATCATCATCTGCATTAGCCTATATCAGTCAACTGCTGAACAAAGGCCTCTCGTATTACCTAGGCGCACTAGGAGGTAAATGCCCATAATCGCAACGATGGACAAGCGGATTGGCAGCATACATACATCATACATCATCAGCCTATGATAGCCCACTACTGGGCGTAGGCCTCTCCTATCAGTCGCGGAAGTGTGCTCAGGCGTACCCGTGACCTCGCCTTAAAGCGTCTTGGCGGCAGACCGTGGGGTGTTAGTGGGTAGACCAGGACCTCATTAGCCCTGGGAGTCCCACATAACCACCCGGGCCCGTCCCCCGCGCCCGGGTGGTATGCGTAAAGCATTTCCCCACGAAAAAAAAAGGCCTCACCAATCAACGTATGCCTAATGCGTATAGACGCATCAGGCTGTAAATGCTCTTAATCGCCACGCTGGGCAAGCGGATTGCCGATTGCAGTAATGTGTCCACTATGATGACGCTGCTGCCCATCATCAATCTTTTATTAAATAATGGTCAGTGACACTTCAATCCCTTAGTCGACTCTTACGACACCCGCAGGAGTTGGGGTGGTGACAAATGTATTCTTACTGCCGTCACCACACGGTCGTTATTGGCAGCATTATATCATAATATATGGTAGAAATGCTACCAGCATCCTCGGTATATTGCCACAATGTGCTGTTTTATATTCTGTCATTTATTATGAATATGACATTGCTTTGTAAATAAATAAAGAAACCTTGGAGATAAACGCTATTTTTGGACATTTGAACGTTTAGATACAGTAGGTACCCATTTACTCATCACTGCGTGCTTACACCATAGATTAATGAAACCGAAGAAATAAATAAAACCAATAATTTTCAACTTTTTAATAATCACTTCTTCAACAATTCCTCCATCTTTTTGGATGCTAGAGACATATCTAACTTATTACTAGTGCTCTTAACTAATACTCCTAATAAGGCCGAGAATACTTTGACTTTCCCTTCCTTATACAGCTTCACCAATTTTGGATTATTCTCAATCACTTCCATGCACTTCTTAGTGATTACTTCTTCATCCGTAATCAAAAACCAGCCTTTTTCTTTCACAATATCTGAAGGGGATTTAACAACGTCCGATTCGACTAAAACTTCTAGAACCTTCTTACAAATATCCAGACTGATCTGCTTTGCTATCAGCATGTCGACAAGTTCTTTAAGCTGTGCTATAGTGACATTACAGTCCTCAACGTCTAGATTTTTCTTGTTAAGTACTGTTAAGAGATCATTGATCAGTAAATTGGCGATTTTAGTTGAATTTTTCACGTTTTCTGAAGTCAAATTCTGGAAGTATTCCAGCAGGGTAGGTTCATTGACTAGTTGGATGGCGGCGTCAGGTCGTAGTTGGTAGTCTTGGATGAGTTTTCTTCTAGAATCTTCCGGGAGCTCTGGAATGCTGTCTTTTATGAGCGGCACGCTTAGTACGTCTTGTGTGTCGTCTCTGGTTTTCAGGTTGACTCGGAGCGGCGGGAGATTCGGCTCTGGCATATATCTGGAAAGGAGATAATTAAAAATGTACATTATGTAAGTAAGAATAATTCTACACAATATTGGCTTCCACTTGTACTTGTATAAATATATAATTCATAATTCTTAATTTGTTCTCATATCGGCACTACCCGATTATAATTATTTGCTAACGTTTTCATTTCCTGCTACCCTAAGGTTGTCTGGAAGAGATTGCTTGTAAGCGATAAGACCGCCTGTTGTTTCCTATCGATACATGTTTTTCTGTATTTGTTTTTTAATTAAGTATGTGGTGCACAATAAAGACTATTTACTTACTTACTTACTTATATGGCTTAATTTTTTGATCGTTATAG
The DNA here is from genome assembly GCA_025490895.1 of Thaumatotibia leucotreta. NCBI lineage: Eukaryota > Metazoa > Arthropoda > Insecta > Lepidoptera > Tortricidae > Thaumatotibia > Thaumatotibia leucotreta. Next base: position 8,610 of record JALPQI010022826.1, read on the forward strand.
TCAATGTACAGAACGATTAATGAGGTTATATTAAGGCCATACCAAACCCACGTTGATGACAATGATGACAAAGAAAAACAAGACACGCCGGGCGCCTCGTAAGACCTTGTGTTAAGGATCGGATACCGGTATTTTCTCCATACAAAAGGTTGGTTCTAATTTTGTTCTTATCTCTTAAAACTATTCCGACCCTGCCTTGTGTCACTTGTGTGGCACTGCGGGTCTCTTGCCTTAAGGTGAGTTAAGGGTAAGAGGGACTGGCAAGTATCGCTTATCGTATACGATTGCAGAAGTACATCTTGGCTAAGCCTGCTGTAACACCTCACTATAGTTTTACACAGACTTTATTCTGCACGTTAAGGACAGTGTTTATGATTTCTAGCAAGAAATTCTCACTTCTACAAAAAGTGTTAGGTGGGCCAAACTTTCCGAACGACATATTTTCTGTCTGCTGCGTTACTTTTCATGAACTTACAAATGTACGTCAATTAATACTATACACATATTTACAATGAAACAGTTGGAACCTAAATGTATCGATGTGAACTTGTGTCCCGGCCTAACGCATGTACAATTTATAAGCATTTTTTCTAGCAAACTTGATGAGATTGTCACCTGCGTTACGGGACAAAATAGTGTCGATCGAAAAGTTGACTGTACCAGGTATGGGAATAGATCTCTATTTATTTTTGCCTTTTTAGTGACAAGATTAATCTACAAGACTACCTATAGTCTTGCACAGTTTCCTTGTCCCGCATGGCGATGGTAAGGCGCCTCGCGGCATCCCACCCGCGTGTCTCGTTGACCACCCGTCCGCCGCGCGACAAAACCGCGCGTAGCCGCGCGAAGAGTTAAACCTCTCGTAGGTATTTCTAGTATTTTGTGCCATTTTAATGACAAGATCTACAAGACTTCGTATCAGTAACATACCTGTTTTCTTGCATAGTTTCCTTATCCCTCATGGCGACGGTAAGGCGTCTCGCGGCGTCCCACGCACGTGTCGTTGACCACCCGTCCGCCGCGCCACAACACCGTGCCTTATATCAGGACCACCTACCTATAGTCTTACAGAGTCAGACTCTTCATTCTGCCTGTTGAAGACGCAACCCGCTGCGCGACAATTTCTTATTTCTAGACGCCTATATTAGGCACGAAGTCGAAGCCTCATTAGGTATTTCTATTATTTCGTGCCCTTTTAATGACAAAATCTACAAGATTTCGTATCAGTAACATACCTGTAATCTTGCACAGTCTCCTTATCCCTCATGGCGACGGTAAGGCGTCTCGCGGCGTCCCACGCGCGTGTCTCGTTGACCACCCGTCCGCCACGCGACAAAACCGCGCGTTGCCGCGCGATCTCGTGCTTTATCGCAGCCGCCACGCCGCGGATCGAACCGATGTTCTTTATCTGGAATTTCGATTCGGTTACGAAATGCGGGCGAGATAAGAGAATTATACACAATGTTTCTTAATAATACGGCGAAAGGAATGATAGTCACGTCCTACAGAAATACAGTTTTCATTTATAATTGTTTAATTGTAAGTCATATTCATTCGCCATCAAATAAATCGGAGCGCCCAGAGTAGTCACAAATATCTCAGCAGGCCTCTATTTTCATGGCGTAAGAGCGGCCGTACACCTGTAAGTTCTTACGTAAGTTGTAGGGACGGAGCTATACTAAGGAACGAGAGGTGCATATCACTATCTCATTCCTTAGTATAGCTTCATCCCTACAACTTACGTAAGAACTCACAGGTGTAAGGCTGCTCTTAGAGTGCATGTTTAGATATTTTTGACCACCATGGCCGCTCCGATATACCTGATGGCAACAGTATTCTAAAGTAATCCTAGTCAAAGTCAAAGTTACATTGAAAACGATCAATGATAATTATGCGATTTTATTACCGTCTTCTGACTTTCCAACTGAATTTGAATTGACTTCAAGTACAAAAATTCATGTATATGTCCATCAAACCGACATCAACTGATTATATTTGCTTGTCTCTTCTCTCAATATTAGCTTTATTTAATACAATCGGACATAGACATCACATAAACAAAATTAGCTAATTTACGCCTCGTAAGTTTTTATAAATAAGGCGTGGTTACCGTACAATTTGTTTTCGTTTCGTAATGGAACAATACCAACAAAGAAAATGAAATGTTTTACATTTGCATTTATTGGAGGCCCTTCGATTGGTCTTTGAGCAACTGAAGGCAAGACAATGACAATCCACAAATTATAATGTAATTTGCATATTGATTAAATTAATTATACTTGAATTAGTATAGTTGCGGACATCACATTCTTTACATTCAACAACGAAGTTTGACATTTTTTCCATTACACTTGGTGGTAATGTCTACAAAACTTCATGGGCGAACAGACACGTCAAAAGAACCTCTGTGCAGTATCAATAGGGATGATGACTGTAGTTAAAGTAAATTATTTAACATTATGCACGACATAATACACGAAGAAATTATTACTAAGATGTAGATTGTAGTAATTTTTATACAGAACTTCTAATTAATAAATTGAAAAGAACTTAAAAGAGCAGGCCATTTAATGGCCTGCTCTTTTAAGTTCTTTTCACAAATCAAATTTCAACAGTCAAATTTTGACAGTACTCAAACGTGACGTCACTTTTGTGTATTTCATAAAATTCCATAGTGGTGATCGTTTTGACAGTTCAAAAACAGATGCTGATTTGACTTGCCAGTCATCATGCCTAATTGTAGGGTAACTTTTATACGAAAACCGTAAAGTATTCTTTAATAATCCGTACAGACTTACTAGTACGGTCAAATCGTACATAATTTTACCCTAAACTCGCAAATCAAGTAGTATCGCTGCATTTTTGGTATGTTGTTTAGGCACCATAGGACAGTATAAAACTATATTTTGCAAGCAAAAAAAAGTTGTGCTAGCTGGGTAGTACGTGAAAAACTGCGAAATTTACGGCCATTTTTTAGTTTCTGATTTTTATTTAAAAAAACCTTACGTTTTTTGATATCATATGTAAATAAACGTTTAAAGACTAATAAATTTCCAACAAGTTGAGCTAACATGCATTACCGTAGGTGTTATATTTTCAGAGATTCGAGACTTTAAAAAGTACCCCTTTTTGTAAACTAGATAAAATTTTGTGTTTTGCTAACGTTTTCGACTTAATATCGCCTCACCTAATTATGCTACGAAAAATATGCAATAATGACCTTATAGCGCACTTAATATTCTTTAATTAAAGGGTAAAATTAGGTCAGTGAACTTTGTAGTTGAAAGTATAAACCCGAAATTCTAAAGGCAGGAGGCCCGCTATCTAAGTTTTTCATACAAATCGCAAGTCGAGTTGCAAAGCTGCAATTTTGGTATATTATAAAGGCCTTATAGATATATACGAAAATGCATATTAAAAGAAAAACAAAAAAATTATTTGGGAATAGGACGTAAAAAACGGAAAAAAAATCGCACTTTTTTTAGTTTTTGACGTTTAACTAAAAATCTATTATCTTTTTGATACTGATTGCTATAAAACTAAGAAAGAAGATTAAATTTGAAAGGATTTGAGCTATGTTGCATCACCGTAAGTTATATATATTTTGAGATACGACATTTCATAAAGTGCCCTTTTATCAAAACATAAACAAATTTTAGGTTACGTTAAAGCTATTCACTAAATATTGGCAAAACGTTCGCGCTAAGAAAAAAAAAGTAATTGTAGATAATAACTACATTAAATTTGGAACAAATTGAGCCGATAACAATTACTGTAAGTCTTATAGTTGGGGGTATACGAGGCTTCAAAACATGCATTTATTCTCTTAACTTAATGAAGGGCACATTTTGAAACGTCGTTTCTCGAAATCTATATAATTTAGGGTAATGCAAGGTAGCTCAAATCCTTTCAAATTTCATATTCTTTCTAAGTTTTGTAGCAATTAGTGTCAAAAAGATAATAGTTTTTTAATTAAACGTCAAAAAGTAAAAGAAGTCCAATATTTTGTCAGTTTTTTTCGTCCTATGCAGAAATTTCTTTTTTGTTTTTCTTGTAATATGCATTTTTGTACGTCCTTATAGGGCCTATATAATATTCTAAAATTGCAGCTTTGCAACACGACTTGCGATTTGTATGAAAAACTTAGATAGCGGACCTCCTGCTTTTTGAATTTCGCGTTTTTAGTTTCAATCACAAAGTTTACTGACCTGATTTTACCCTTAAATGAAAGAATATTAATTGCGCTATAAGATAATTATTTCATGTTTTTCGTAGCATAATTAGGTAAGGCGATATTAAACCAAAAACGTTAGCAAAACTCAACATTTTATCTAGTTTACAAAACAGGGTACTATTTGAAGTCTCGAATCTCTGAAACTATAAGACCTACGGTAATGCATGTTATCTCATCTTGTTACAAATTCATTCATCGTTAAACGTTACCTGATACATATTGTCAAAAAACGTAAGGCTTTTTTTATAAAAATCAGAAACTTAAAATAGACAGTAAATTTCACAGTTTTTCACGTATAACGCAGCTAGCACAACTTTTTTTTGCTTGCAAAATGTGGTTTTATACTGCCCTATGGTGTCTAAATAACATACCAAAAATGCAGCTTTACTACATGTTTTGCGAGTTTAATATACGATTTGACCGTACTATACACCCTTATTCATAACCGTCTACTAACTTCACTCCAAGCCCCTATGTCTCTTTCTGTCTTATAGACATATTGATAAGATCGAAAGGGACAAACTGCTAATAACTTAACAAGCCGCTAAGTACTGTTTGTCCCTTTCGGTCATATAGACATTGATAAGATTGAAAGGGACAAACAACACTTAGCGGCTTGCTAAGTTAGGAGACGTTTATGAATAAGGGGGTTAGTGCATAGGTACTCTATTTCTACCATATTTTGCGAAATATCCGAATTTATCACACACATACCCTGAGTTAGTCTAGTTAGTCTACTTTATTACTCTTTTGATGAGCGGCGCTCTCTTAGCACAAGTGTATTAATACTTAAAAAGAGGCACCAGCGTAGATATTGTTATTTTATTACTTCTAAAGCTATCTAATAAAATATTTTGTTTATTTTTATTTTATCTTTATGCAATGGATGTTGAAGCTCATTGTGACAGCATAAATGATAAATGACAAATAAAATAAAAAAGCATTTTCGCATATTTTCGTATAAATACGCACTACTTCTGTACTAGTCACCTAAAGACTAAACAGAGTGGTATAGGTCTCACCTCAGTGCGTGTGGAGAGCGGGTCGCCAGCTTGTCGCAGCGACACGTTGGCGTCAACTCGCAACGCGCCTTCCTGCAGCCGCCCTGAACAGGCGCCGAGTCGCTGAACTATCAACACTAGCTCCTTAACCAATGCTGCTGCCTCCTCGCCATCCTATAAACAAATGCCGCTCTGTTTACTAAAAATACTGCTGGCTTTACGTGTTCCACTCTTGATATTTGAAAGCAATAAAAATGTAACAAAATCCGATTTGATTATAGAATGTCTTCCAACACCTGATATCATCTTCAACTCGTTAATAATGAGTTACATGCATGTGGAGCATTCCATGTAAACATGTCGTAAGCGACAGTCTTTTCAATACTTTTGAAGCTGAGCTGAGTAAGCTGAGTTACGTTATAATAATAACATATCAAGGCTTTAAGATTGACAGTGTTTCCTAACAGGTAGCATATTTTCTTAGGGTAGCTACCATAGCGACACGTAAGCGACAAAAAGTAGAAGTTTTCATGGAATACTCCATGTATGTATTGTGCTATGGAAAAAATAAAGGAATGCAACCTACTCTTCAGACAACCAGTTTGAAACCTGATGTGATTTAAATGTGATTATCACTAGCATTTGTTCAGTACCGTAAAACGGGGTAAATAGGAATGACTAGGTAAATAGGAATGTAGAGTAAACTGGTCTGTTAGCCCAGCCAGGACAAACAGTCTATTCTGAAACAGCAGATTTTTTAAATATGTTATTCTAAACTGGACTGTTTGTCCTGGGCTTGCAGACCAGTTTACTCTACATTCCTATTTACCCTGTCATTCCTATTTACCCTGTCATTCCTATTTACCCCGTCATTCCTATTTACCCCTTTTTATGGTAGTCATTGATATATTAAATGTACCTACATTGTGCTAACTCCAATAATTGATTAAGCTCACCATGACTAGATTAATACAAGATTGTCCCATGTTATTATTAAAGCCTCTAGAGAGTGTAGAGTATCCCACTGGTGGGATACTCTAGGCCTCCTGTCTAGATTTGCAGCTGTCCCGATTGTGAGCAATTTTTTTTGTGTACTGTATTAATTTATTAATCCAATTGTATACAACATGTAACATACCTATCTCTTATTATGTCCTTAAACTGCTTAAATCCAAATTAATTTATTATTGCCGCTATTTCATTTATTTTGACCTACAATTATGAGTTTTAATTGCTTGAAATAAACAAATTTTATTTTATTTTTAAATCTAGTCTGTTATTTCAAAGTTGAGGGTAAATGAAAGTATGACACAATCAAGTAAAGTAGCTTAATTTCACATCATTCAGTGATAGATCCAGGTGTGTTTGTATTTGTTGGGTTAAACAATCAATAGTACAACTATCCAATAATATTCAAATTATGTTTACATTTATTTAACCTTCGGCATATGAGGTGGGGTATACCAGACCCCAAATGTATGAAAACATCATATAAAAATATTGGGTTAAATACCTAAAACAACAGACTAGTTAAACTATAGATCAGATAATGGAGCATTCCATGAAAACATGTCGTAAGCGACACTGTCTTTTCAATACTTTTGAGAAATTAAATTAGTAAGCTGAGTTACGGTATAATAATAACATATCAAGGCTTTAAGATTGACAGTGTTTCCTAGCAGCTAGCATATTTTATTAGGGTAGCTACCATAGCGAGTCGTAAGCGACAAAAAGTAGATGTTTTCATGGAATGCTCCTAATATGAAATAACTAACCTCTAAGTCAGGTTCAAACACCAGCTCAATCAGCGGTGCTCCGGCCCGGTTGAGGTCCACCAGGCTCCGCTTGAGCTCCTCATCATGAAGGGACTTGCCACTGTCTTGTTCCAACTGGATTTGCTTGATCTTGGAACTCTTCTTGTAAGGTTTCTTGTGAATGCCGGGAGTATAAACCTGATGACAACCAACCACAGATAAAAAAAAAACTAAAAAGTTATTTTTTTTTAATAATTAAAAACTACCTGAAAATCAATAACTCCATCACTGGCTAGTGGAGCTCTTTGTTGGGTAATTTGATAGCCAGCCGGCAAGTCGGCGTAAAAATAATGTTTTCTATCGAATGTCGACACCTCGTTAACCTTGCACGAAAGAGCAAGTGCCGTCCTTATAGCAAGTTCTACACACTTTCTGTTCAAAACGGGTAAGGTTCCCGGTATGGCGGCGTCTACTAAAGCTACACAATTGTTCACTATACCACCAAAAGTATTTTGGGCACCAGAAAACAGCTTCGTTTCAGTATTTAACTGAGCGTGAACTTCCAATCCAACCACACTTTGCCATTTATCTACTGAGACAGTTGAGTAACTGCATTTACACGTGAAAGGATTTCTACAGCGATAGTACAGGCCTCGAGGAATATTTCGCAAGCCCATTTTAATAACCTTGCAGTTATTAATTAGGTATTCGCTATAAACTTTAATCTTCACGAATTATGAAAATTTCAATGTTTTGACTTTTGACGTAATTTTAATGACAGTATTGACAGGACACTTGACAGTTAATTTTTTTTATAAACTCGTTGCAATGTGAGGATTGAAAACTTAATCACAAGCGTTTGCCATATAACAATGAACATATTAAGTACAATCAAATATGTTGATTCATATCAAAACTAACAATAATTGAAAATAATTTGTAAGACTTGTTTTGCGTGGTTCTGGCAATTATATTACATAATAACACGTCATCTTCCAACAAGGGTCTACTCGAACAATCTACCAATATGTCAGTAGGTGTTGCTACTTTACGATAGATGGCGCTAGAGTCTAAGAGTAAACAAATAACGCGGGAAAGTAACTAAAATCAGGCTCTTATAAATTCATAATTAAACAATTTAGACTATTAAGTAATTAATTATTGAACAACTTTCACAATTCACAGCGAACAAATTTGATAAAGAACAAAGAGGCCCGACTTAAACGTTAATTGGATAAAGGTAGGATTTTTTACACAATCTACTTACATGATTCAGTAGTGCACGATGAGATGGGTGAATGAATTTAATAAATACTTAACACTTTTACTTAACTAATATTGCATTGATAATTTGACTTAGAACGTAGCTTACATCGTAATTAAATTTTAAAAATAGATCTAAATAAGTATCACATTTTACAGCTATTTAATGTTATCCGCTTCTTTCCTATACCACTAATCCCGTTACGACTTCTAAAAGAAACGAAAATAGGTAGAGAACAATGAAAGCTAGGGTAGCCTCAGCAATGGAATACATTTCTGTATCTCTTTTTGGTGGAAAAAAGGGTAAAATTGTATCCGATTCCGCGGACAGTTGCCGAGTATCGCGTGTAACTCGCGTGAAGGCGTGCAATCGATCGTACCGCCTGGTTGGGTATGCCACATCTCACTACAACGAGCGGTAA
>JALPQI010022827.1:0-12878 GCA_025490895.1 Thaumatotibia leucotreta
GTCTCACATAGATGCCGTTGAAAACTATTGTTTACCCAATTACATCCACTTCAAATTTATACCGAGCTATGCACCTGAATTCGGTGGTTTATGGGAGGCTGGGGTCAAGAGCTTTAAACACCATTTTAAAAGAATTGTTGGTAGTATTGCGTTGACATTTGAAGGTTTATACACTGTTATGACTGAAATAGAAGCTATTCTAAATTCCAGGCCTTTGTTGCCATTGAATTCCGACATATCAAGTTGTGAATATCTCACGCCGGGGCACTTTATCATAGGTCAATCTATGATAAGTTATCCAGAAGTAGATTTATCAAATAAGTCTATTGACAGACTCAAATTTTGGAATACCTTAACTAAAATAAAACAAGATTTCTGGCGAATTTGGTCAAGGGATTACCTAACGCAATTACAGAATAGACCCAAGTGGAGACAATCACAGCCTAATATAAAAGTAGGAGATCTTGTTATTATTCGAACTGATCATATTTCACCCCTAACGTGGCCAATGGCAAGAATTGTTAAGACAATCCCTGGACGTGACGGTAGAGTCAGAGTTGTAGAAATTAAAATGAATAATAAGATCTACACCAGATCTCTTCAAAAGATTTGTCCACTACCCATTTGAGGATTGTATATATGTGTCATTTTATATTGTTTATATTTACTGGTTTAATGTTTAATTTCAAGATATATAAATATCTGAATTTGTGTAGATTGTCTAGTTATATTAATGTTTGGATTGTGCCGGGCAATAATTTATTTTTATGATTTTAAAGAAGTTAAATATTACCTTTCTGTTATAAATGTCTTCTGCCCTGGGCCAACTATGTTCAATAATATTATTTAACATAAAACTTTTTACATTTGTAGAATAGGTCTATGACCTGATAGATTTTTTAATTTGTTGCTATGACAACAAGATGTTTTTTTTTTCTCTTCGTAGCTATATGTACGACTAGCAACATGTATTTTACAATTTAAAACTCAATATAGTTTCTTATAATTCAAAAGCTGTTGTATTTTCTTGTACAATTGGACATTTGAGAAAAAATGGAGCACAATAGGGACATGCGGAATTAAGATAAACGCAAGCCGCAACATTGGGTAGAAACACATATATCGTATAAAGGTGCATGCAGACCAAAAGATCATTCGCTGTTCTATCCCCCACTCTACGAAATCAACGAATCACGTTTCGTGTAACGATAGAATTTCGTAGAGTAGGGGGTTAGAACAGCGAATGCTCTTTTGGTCTGCATGCACCTTTATATGTATTACATTTGACTGTAGCCGTAGCTCATGACTCTTCTTCTGTTTACATGTACATATAGGTATGTCTTTACAAATTTTACTTTACTTAAATAACCGTTTATGACGATTTCCAAAAACGAGCAATCATCCATCAATCATTGCACTAGTTTTCGTATTTAAGACGTAATACTGTAGCGATATGTAGCCTACATAGGCAGTGGGCAATGTGTGATGCTGTGAGTGACGACACTCTACGAAACCGATTATATTGGGTGAAATCTTTTAAATGATACAAAATCATATTTTCTGGATCTACTCATGATTACGGCTAACTGTTACTGGGCATTTCTCACAGTGTAAATGGACATCTCATTCATCTGGTCACGTTTTTTTGGAAATGGCTGAATGATTTGAGGTTGGCTTTGGTTGTCTTATAGAGAAATGGGTGCTGTATCTGACGACCAAAAATGATACCAAAAGATGCCACTTCCAAAAAATCATGACCAGATGAATGAGGTGTCTATTTAAGCTCTGAGAAATACCCTACTATGGGACCATCTTTGAAAAAGTTACCACAAAATCTACATCTCCATACAAATTGTGAAACCAGCTGTCAGTTACAATACAAGCGAGTTGTCATTAATATGTATGTAATTATTCATACTGATCTCTTTCAAATGTGTATACATATTAATGCACTCGACTGTAGTAGACATATTTTTTTCTGCCGAATTCGATATAAGTCCCATAGTACAAATTGATCGCAATCATGAGTAGATTCAGATAATATAATTTTGTATCCTGTAAAAGATTTCACCCTGTATAGTGTATACGTTCAAACGTCGCTGTGCAATATTTATACTCATAGCTAGGTAGTCAGTTCGGAAAGAGTAGAATTGTAAGATGTCAAATCTTGTTACTATGTATTGTATTTGATTATTTTTATCTACTTGTAATTGTAGTTCAAATTTATAAATCCGATCACTCAGTAACCCAATATCAGAATTATTAAAAAACCTATGGCGTCGAAGATCATTCCGTTTGATATATCGTAGTCTATACAGATAATTACAGATCTTCATTATCGTTATCGATAATGATACCCATCTATGATGGGTTAACAGATAATAGCATCGAAAAAATCGGCAGCCGTCACTCACCAACTGCGACATTAGTATTCCGATATAAAATCAGAATGTAGGTCAAGCATCGCCGCATTGAAAATGATAAAATCGGGTGCTGTAAATAAAGTGGTTTTAAATTATTTTGCCGACATTCTCGGGTCTGTCGCGGAGGAGTGCATTTTTAATGACGTCGGTCGTGGACTTAAATCGATATGACGCGATACATTCACTGTACATAGTATGTTTTGGATCAACGTTAGACACGGATATATCTTATCAAAACCTGTTAATATCGTAATATAGCTTATAATTGCCGCTATAAAATTCAGCGTTCGATAGTTATCGATGAAATATGTACGTAACTATATGGCGACAAATGTAATATCTAATAGTCATGGTTTTTATTACACGAACTGACGTATTTATTGTATGTTATTCAAACGAATGTTATCAATCTATCAAGAGTGATAAGAAGCTGTCAGTTGCTTGTTGTTATGCTGTTATAACTTAAACATACAAAATACAATTGGTTAGTAAGACACTTTATTGTGTAGGTCTCATTAAAACAATTATACATGAATATTCATTAGTAGTTTCTTTACTCTATGTTTTAAACTACATATACGAATGAAAACATAAAAAAAATACGTGTGGTATTAAAATACGAAATGAATAGTAAGGAAGCTTTCCGCTGCCATATACCTATTTCTAGTAGCACGAGCACAACAAAAGACTACAATACATGCCACATAGCCTACGTAACCGCTCAGCTGTTACAAATGGAGAATTACGTTATGAGAAAACGATAAAAAACAAAGTATTTTATCACATAACAACATTAATAACGTACCATGCCTTTTGAGTAGAATCGGTAACGAGGACTTGGGTCGATCTACAGGATCAGCATTTACAGTATACGTGCCGCGGCGTCGCAACATCATATCTAAACAAGATACAAGGGACGCACAACACTAAGAGCATTCGCTCTGAAACTTTATCAAATTCACTATTCCACATCACACGTTACACACAACACAGCATCACATCACATCGTGGCAGATCGTGAGCACTGACTCGACGGATTGTTTTCAAAACGAGCGCCGGATACTGGCGGCGAATAACCGAGGAAGTGGGTTAACGAACCAATCGACGCAGGTTAACGAAACGACAATTTTGCAACATGCACCGCCTTCGACCGTGTAGCTCGACTAGACTGCGACCGGTGTTCAGCGAAAGGCGACTCGAAAACCGAGAGTGCGTTAGCGCGATTCTTCCGCGAATGGCGAATGGCGGATGGCGGATGGCGCGGTCACGCCGGCCGCGAGATAGCGAGATCGTCAACGCCACTGATAACGGAGCGATAGCACCCACCACCCACTTGTACCTACTCCGCGAAACAACTGAAAGCCGCTCATTAAACACTGGTAACCAACCACGAGTAAATTACTCAAAAGCCCCACTACAAACCACATTCTCAACTACCTACCAAGTGCCCATAGCATTTTGCATATCGCGGAAGTAGAGCCAATTTAAATAAGTAAAGATTATATGACTAGTGTTACGAGGCAATAAAATTTACGAGTAAATTCCTAGAACCTCCTCTTTTAGCTAGTTATTATGAAATAAGTGTAGGTGCTCTGAAGACTACGATTAATTAACAAGATAAATGCGGCAACCTTAGCAATGTAATCAATAGTGAAAACGTAGTCTTAATGAATTTGACCTACCCTACATAATACGACTTGGCAATAACCAGAATGTTAAAAGGTGAAACGAGTAGTGTACATTTTTGGTTTCACTTAATGACTTCTCTTCTAGGAAATAATCTGAATCAACCAGGAATCCTACAATAGCTAAAGCAAACTTCATTAGTAAAGTAAACTCATTATACAAACGAGTAATAATTAATGCTCCACCATTCCATTTCGTAATTCTTTTATTAGTAAACCTTCTTTAAAATAAATAATCGAACGCTTGGAAAAGTGTAATACTCTCTACCACAACAAGCCAAGGTCGCGTTAAAGATTGACAGGTCTGCCACGAGCCGCGAAGCATCTTGAACAACTTTAGATTTTAGACCTATAACATACGATACAATACTCTCATAATTTGTTACAGATAAGAAAGAATCTACGACGCTGCTTTGTGTCAGTAATATTATGTTAGGCTTTTGATGTTCATTCAATTTAAACTGCGTTTCTTTGGACCGATCGACATTTATTTGTCCTACATTCATTGCCATGTCGTTGTCGTCGGTCGCTTGGGTTACTACTCGTAAGCTTAACACTAATTACATTATGTTATGTTATGACACTTATGATTGATACATGTTCGCAACAGATGGCGGTAAATTAAATAACGACACGAATGCGAAATTCTCTTTTTCACGTAATAGGTTAGTTACAACACCAGTGCGCTGCCCCAATGTTTCACACAGACTTACTGTCTTATCTCGCTCGCACCAATACGCGGGATAGACGCAAAGTAAGTCTGCGTTAACTCATGGTGGCAACTCATGATGAGCAAAACACACAGCAAACAACATATTTATTTCGAGATTTTACTAAAATTGCTAAGTTATGGGCAGAGATCGGACAAATGTGTGTCATTGTTCGCAATAATATGGACATGACTCCAAAGTTGATTGAATAATTAATCATTTAATCATTAAACCTTTAACCGTAAACCTTTGTAAAAACCTTCAAATTTCGAAATCAATTAAAAAAAAATTTATTAATTTAATCAACTTTGGAGTCATGTCGATGTTATTGCGAACAATGACGCACATTTTGTCCGATCTCTGGTTATGGGAGATCAAGGGTCGCCAAGTCAAGGTCAGATAGGCATCGAAATGCAATGTAAAGTACTAGGGACAATTTAAGCGTCAGTTTAGTATTTTTTACGAATTTGATCTGGCCACACTAACTGCGTTGCCGAGTTATTAAAGATTCAAACGCGCGTCCGTTGAGGTGTTTAACCGTGAAACGTACGGCTGATGAATTTTTTAGGCGCCTCCCGTCCGCAATGCTACCGTGCATCGGCAGACAGTCAGCGAGACTCCTGACACAAATTTAAAACTAGGTCATGCAAAGAAAATATAGCTAAAAAAGGAAACTTGCGAGTAAAGTAACGTGTTTGTTGGCATTTCATTTCGGAACTACAACTTTATACATTTCGTAAACATGCTTAAAATTGATAGGTCATTTAAAAGAAAGGTTATCTACATAGTAAATAATGATGATTTAATGAAAACAAAACGACGATCACGTCCTTTGTGTTACGAAAGTTAGCCATACAATACAGTTGAGTACTACATTTGAGAAGTGTCTTTACAAAAAGGCTTATTTCCATTTTGTCAACAAGGGTTATTTTTTCTATGATTTCATAAGAGAAATAATCTCTACAGGGTGCTCGCGAGCATTCCGAAAGATTTTAACTATGCATTCTAGACATCAAAATAAACAAAAAATATTATGAGACCTAATGACAATTCCACATTTTCTTCTTTTTTTAGTCTTTTTGAACGCTTTTTAACATTTCCATTACTTTTTATCATAACAACAATTTGTTTAAACTATTTATTTCAATTGTTTTTTTTAGGTACAGGTTATTTCATCAAGTCTATTCGTATTTTTTGATTGTCAGGCAAAAGGTGTGGTAATATTAGAACACATTGAGGTAGCATTGTAATAAAAAAGAAGTTAAATGACGAGTTACGTCGAAAAACTTATTTCGAAAAAAGGTTGATGATCTCTGAAACCAAGCCGAATCCAGGAAATTTTATATAACATTAAAGACTCTAAATATGGTCAGGAATCCAGCATTAAAATCTTTCGGTTTCCTCGCGAGCACCCTGTATAAACAAAGTGGAAAATAAGCTCTTTTGAAAAGACATTCCTCATTTGGTAGACAGGTACAGTGGAAAGGCGAAATCTATTTTTCATTTCAACTGTGTATAAATTAAAATAACATGTGCAATATTGGAAATACGACTACAATGTACAGTCGACGTCAAAGATATCATTACGGCTTAGGTGCCAAAAATATATTTACACGACCTTAATGTCAAGGCAAGAAAGTCGTGTAAATATATTTTTGGCACCTAAATAAACCGTATCTAATTGACGTCGACTGTACATCTCAGGTATCTTTTTATAAAAGATCCTACAATATTTATGAAATTTGCTAATCTAACAGTAATAACATCCAACTGTCTGCCGCTTTAAGATCAAGATGAAACAAGACTACGCCGACAACCTGATCTGTTCATTAGGCTTTCAAAATACGAAGGATATTTTGGATTGTCCAACTACTCCGACCGACTATTTACGACAAATTAGCTGCCTATGATTACATAGACCTTAAGAAACTGAGGAGCGTTGTAAGCAGTGATCGGTTTTTTGGATTCTCCCGGCGGGTCATCTATAGTAACTTGAAAAATAAACTTTAATTATATTGCCATATTTCTGTTTCATAAAGTATGCTCTTGTGTGTATAATACTACAATAGTGTTAAATTAATACATTACGACACAAGTGCGAAAAACATGAAAATCGAAACGAGTGGCGATGTTTTAAAACACGACCGATAGGGAGTGTTTTAACGTATGCGGAATGAAATTTGCACAAAGTTTAATAATATCTTCTGTAGGAAAACTTTTTAAATAAAAATCCTTTGCTCATTATATTTCATATTCTTGTTAATTGGTCTATTGATACTTACTTATTATGCTAAAAATATTTAATTGAAATTAGCTATAAGTCGTTCACCGTGACATCCGTTACTGAAAAAGCAGTGTTTTTTACACTTTTTGATCAAATGGCGAAGTCATATTTTCAAAGTTGTTTATTTTTATTTTCCGTGTTGATAGGCTTGCTCTTTGTTTATGTTTGCCCATGGTTTGAGGATGTTTTTCATCAATTTTGTTGTCATATTTAGAAGTATTTCTGAGCTCCCTGTTCGATTTTGTGATTCGGGTTAACGTAATTTCCTTTATTCGAGCTCTTTCTGAAAAGTGGCTGTAGCCAAATTGTTACATTACACTAGGGTTTCTAATATCATTTATTGGAAACGAAAAGAATGCGAGATTTTTATAAAACAGTGTTTCAAATCTTGCCTTCTTCTAAAAAATCAGAATCATCAACGATTTTGGCCTTAGCAAATGTGTCTTGTGGAAAATACATGCAGTTGTGCGACATTGTTCTACTCAATTGACCATAATTTCTAAAGAAAGATGCCAAACCCGACAAAACTATCCAATTTAATTAACAATTGTATACAAATTAATTTAGCATTGAGACACAAGTTAAATTTAATTTTTTTATTTTGTTTTTACTTGTTCAAAATTTGTGCAAATTTCACTCCGCATACGTTAAATCGACACGAGTTACGAATTTCGTTTTTGCACGTGTCTCGTACGACGTTTTTTAGTACAGATGGCTCTCCGAAGTTTTGTACCTGACGTAAAATGACCCACTTCTCGCACTAGAGCCCAAAAAAGGGACCATCTGTACTAAAAAAATTTTTATAGTCACACCCGTAAGTTTTTTAAACGCGTAATCTCGCTACGGGAACCCAAAAAACCGATCACTGGTTATAAATTAAGAGATAAGATTATTCAGAATGGTTCGGATGATTTGTTTATGATGTGACGAAACAATGGAAAAAGCTACGGAATTAGATTATATGTATATATAAGTAAGTAACGGGTAGCTCGTGGGTGATCAGCGTAAACATATCAATGTTCGCATAAATTTGGTAATTTCCTTATTCCCTCCCGTGGAGATAGTAAACAAGCTGTTTATAGATTGCCGTACTATAGCAAGGTAGACATTTTCCCCTTTCTTACTCCCTTTCTCCTGATATTGTGTTTCTTAAACATCTTTTCACCTTACGTAAAATTTTTGCAAATGTTTTTTGCCAGGAACGAAAAATGTTGCAATCCTGCAAATATTCAAATGTTATACGACATATTTTTGTCGTTGGTCTCTTTATTCGTCTTTGACGTCAATCACCATTGCCAGGTTAGGTAAAACTTGTGAAAAACTATTGGCACATGCGCTTGTACCTACGTCAGTCTAACTGAAATAAGTGGAATTAAAGAAAAACGAGTTAATAACACGTAGGCTTATGATGGTACCGCGTCAAATCGTTTGTCGGCGTTTCCGTCACGTTCTAACAAGTATCCAAGTACGAAAGTGACGCGTAATACGATAAATGGATAAAACGGGACCATCATAAGTCACAAGGTTCTCGAAACTCCATACACTGCACAGAGGGAAAAGGCTCAGAAACGGTAGGTACTGTTTACGAGTGCTGAGGCAATTCAGAGTAGTTTAATGTTATTTTCATTTGTGTGGGCCACGGTAACTTAATAAGAGCTTTGTCTTTAATAAATGACTTTTTATGTGCCTTTCATCAAGGTCCTAAAGATTTTCAGACACGCAACTCAAAAACAATCTAAAGTTGCGACAAAATAAAATAACTCCTTGTGTTTGTCTAGAAATTTATAATAGGCTAAGACCCAAGAACGGAATGAATCTCCAATAAAATACAAACAGGAACAACAATTTTTATGTGATGAAAAGAAGTGAAGTGATCGCCCGAAAAATGTATTTTATCGCATTTATATTTTTTAATAATATTATTAACGATAATGTTCCTACTTTCTAACAAAACCTACAACGAATTGAGCTCATAAATACAGCAGTGTTCCGTCACATGTATTTTACAAGACACGCCGCGTGATTTGTTGCGTGCGTAATTGGAGGTTTGGTTCCGTGGCCCGTAGCAATGAATCCTTAATTTTATGTAACCCAATTAATTTTTCCTAACTAGTGCGGAAAAGTAAACTTTGCGTAAATTTATCTTTTAAGGCACTTGTTATAAAAAAGTCGTTCGATACAAATGTAAAAACTTTTTTTAACGCGGGTGATTGTCGCCCTCGTTTCACTCGGACTCCAACTTTCACCCTCTCAAAAAATATATTTTTTTGCACTTGTATCGAAATGAACTATTAAGGTTCAGGTTCAGTTGTGTTAGTATTCTACTTTTACAATCACTTGCATAATTTAGGCATAACCAACTAACAGGGGATTTAACAGGTAAGTCCACTATATGTTTGGCTCTTCTAGAGCGTTTCACCTCGGGTTACTCGACTAACTCAGGATTGGGCAAGTAGATCTTAATGTTTATATGAATAATTAAAATTTGTTTGAAAATTTTATTGAAGGCAGTAGTGGTGAAAGGATATTTTTATGACTATTTTTGAGATTTCAGGAACATGAACCATATAAAAAACAAAATAATTTTTAAACATTTGTGGAACCCTGATCTATGCGTGTTATCGAAATTAGGTATCGTTTTACCTATTAGGTCAAGACTCGCATCGTAATTAGACTATATAATGACTTGTAGAACATGTTATTATCACCACAACCACAATGGTAGTTCTAGTCACAAATGATTGAATGATTTTAAAATGCAATATCTAAATAAATATATAGTATCTCTGTATAGTCTGTATCTTATTAAAGAAAACCAAGTCAAACACCTAGGCAGGGTTCAAAGATTAGCATGCCTATGATAACGGGAACAAAGAGAATGACCTCTACACATGCGATGGCGATAATTTTAAGCATGATATCATTCCACTCGAAAATCTCTATTTTCTTCTCTCTAGAAGAACCACTGTGTTCAGTGTGGTCAAGACCAGTGATACAGACAGAATGAAGAACAGCATGCAAGAAGTGGAGATGCAGCTGCGTAGACAAGCAACACTTATACAAAGACCACTACCAAACGCTGGAAATGCTAGTGACCAATAATGATCTTATATAAAGTTAGGAGATAGGTTCATTACCCATGAAATTAAGGATAACATATGTTTCTGACTTCAAAATTTCGAAAGAAGGTTCACAGTTTGACTAATTTGATAAAACACATTGTTTTCTATTTAGGTATGTTCATTTTGCTTTATCTGTGTTTCTAGTTTCTTTTCAAAAGTAGTCATTTGATTTTTGTGCAATAAAAACATATTCCTAATAAATAGATATCTTGGGACATCTTACACAAATCAACATGGTCCCGCGGTAAGCTCAATGAAGGCTTGTGATATGACTGAGTTTGTACGCCTTATGGCGACGGTATATAATAGATAGAAACATATAGATATTTAAATACATAGATAGCCACAACCAAGAAACAAATATTTGTGATAAATAATAACAAATAATGCCCTCGGCGGGATTTGAACCCTGCACATCCAGCTTTGTACCAACTAAGCTACAGAATCTGACAAATTGATGGCTTGACGGCTGTAAGACACACCAGTGGTGTAAGTTAAATGGAGCCATTAATGAGTCCCTTCCACTTGCAGTGGAAGGCAGGCATAAGAGTACAAGTACAATGGCTTCCCTAAAAGATAACAGGATTATTATAAAATAAATAATTAAATAGATTCTCAAAATATTTGATTCTATTCCTTCCTATCCCAGAGAAAATTCAATCTAGACTTGGAAATGATTGTCTAATGAAATCCATATTAGTGGTCATGTTTTCTTATAAGAATAAGTATACAAAAATATGTTATTTATTGTAGTTACATCAGAAACTTTTATTAGCTGAATAGCAGTCATCAGAAAACGTTGGTCAATGTCAAACACCATATAAATTATCCAGTCACAAACTGGATATTTAGACAAGTAAGAAGCAGTATGTAAGAATCACCAAGTTTAAAGTTATGCTATTATGCTATAGGCTTATGGTCATTCAGCTTTTATCACTTCATTTATTGTGCCAAGTACCTGAAAGTGGTACTAGGTAGAATGGCCAACCATCATAAATACGCCTATTGGTATGACAAATCTGCATAATGCACTAGTGATAGTAAGTTTGATATAGATATACATCATGTAATATTGTTGATGTCAGATGTTATAATTTATGATATGTTTGACCAATAAAATTTAAATTGATTGGAATGACAAAGTTACTCTTAACAAGAATTAGTAGAATGGACACAATAATAATGGGTTTTACAATGTGACAAATCAGATATTCCACTTTGGAACTGATATTGAATATTGACATAAACCAACTATAAAATTACAGTGTTTAATTTGATAAATTACATATTTTACTAGTACAAGAAAACAACTACCTATGTTGGGTTGGGTTTGCTTATGGTATGGTATGGTATGGTATCTACCTGGCTTATGTAGATTTACCCCAGCCCTAGAACTGTCAAATAGCTATTTCATTTAATCTTCGTAGATATTGACGCGTAAACCCTATGCATAATAAAAAGTATAAACGATACTAGGCTACAATATAAATTACGTCATGAAGTAACCTCAAACAAGTAGTGAAATGAGTAGTAATTAAGAAGAGATTGCTTAGCTACTGCACAAAATGGACTCGGCGGCCACTACCTCCGACAATGAGGCGGTGACCGAAATACTTCTTCCTACATTCCAGAGATGTTATAAAATACTACGCACTTTTTGACCAAATTATTTTGACGTGCTAACTGTCACGCCAAGGCATATGTGGCAGAATCGAACCACAGGCTGTGGCCATTTTTGATATGCTACGGACATAAAACGTTCCAGATATTGATTATTTCTAATTACAGTAAAACACAACCTTAATTTTAGGATGAATTGTGGTCGTTTGCAGCCATATTTGAAATTGTCAGTATTCAGATACGTCACAGGCGTAGGAAATCACGATGGCCGACAAAAGAATGGTTAGGTGGAGGATACTTACTGCTGATTTTTACTCCTCCTAGTGGTTTAGGTGGTTGATTATCGAATGTCTTTCGAACGGATTTGCTGCCCTCGGCGAATGACGTGGTCCTAGGGCGTCCGCTCATTATTATAGGTATAAAATAAAAGGCTTTAGAATCCTGAACTTCATAGATACTTCACATTTCTCGTTACCACCCTTGCACTCGCACTGAACTCTCTCACTTTGCCGACGAAATACAGATTTACGGGTGTTACAGTCAAAACAATATCACTAAGATACAATTAAAATCAAAACAAGATTGTCTTATTAAGCTTTTACATTATCATTTTGTTGAATTTTCAAAATTTACATCACTAAGGTGAACGACAGATTTTTAGTTTCTTGATTTCTTCAGTCTTGTACTAGTTCGGCTAGTTTCGGCGTTCATTCGGACGTTCGATCACTGAACGAAGATGACGTCACATGAAAGCTAGAGACTTGCAGAGCCATCTACCGACATTATACTAACAAATTCACTCATATGGTAAAGCAGAACATCTATTGTCTATGATTAGTTTTAAGACGGATAGACACATCTTTTTGTAAATGTAAAGTTTTGTTTGCACGATTGTCATACTATGACATTCGATTATTAATGCCTAAGCCCAAAAACATTTCAATCAAGCGAGAAAATTATCCCGTGAAACGTCAAAACACTAAAAAATCTCAAAATCAAAATTATGCACAATAATTTTATTTAGCCGTGCCACA